>CANXYC010146157.1:0-67762 GCA_948193065.1 Aleurites moluccanus
ACTGCTCTTCCATCATTCTCTGATACTGCAAAGCTTCCATCTGCATTGCAGCCTTCTCTTCTTGAAGCCTATTTATCATTGCCATTGTCTGGTTGGCAGCCACTGCAGAAGCGCTTCTCTCTTCTTCTAGTTCTGCATATAGAGCATTCAAAGCCTTTCTTTCAGCTCTCAGAGCTGATTTCAACTTCTCAACCGTCGGAATTCCTTCGCCTGCTTCAATATCACTACTGACACTTTCATCCAAAGACTCTTCTGTGCTAGATTCTCTTCTTTCTAGAAGTAGCAGTTTCTTGTGTAAATGGTGAAGACTATCCACAGAAGTTGGTGTATCAGGAATCTTATCTTCCTCAATATAATTTCTTTCCGAACATGACGATAAATGAGGGTTTATAATTGGCTCACTTGCCTCAATATTAATTGTCCTAAATTCAGCTACCTCTTCTTCATCTTGCTTAGAACCTAATGCAATGAATGATTCAATTTAACTAATCAATTCAAATTTTATATTAATTCATGACCAGTAAAAAACAATAGTAATATAAGATAATAAGGCTTACCATCATCATCAGAGGCATGATAATCAGCATAGCTAGTTGAAGGATCTTCGGGTATGCAAAGACTTGTAGGAGGAACTTCTTGAGTTTGAAAGTCCTCCATTGGTTCATGATCAGGAATCTCTGTCCCAATTGATATATCTGCTTCAATATCATCACTTTGCATTTGGACTCCTTCAGACACCGAACATACCGAAAAATTCATTAAAAATTAAAGATCTATATTCAAAATGGAGCATTGAACAAAATTTACACTGAACTAAATCAAACAAGTACCATGGTTGTTATCTGATTCCATTTCCTCTGCTGCTGTCTCTGAACTATCTTGAACATCATCGCCATTGCTAGTAGGAGTTGGTGTCGGTTGAGCAATGACAACTTGTTCCAAGTCCTCTTTCACCAATTCACAATCTTCTTGCACTTCTGAGGAACTCTCATTCTCATTAAATTCCCTTGACTCAAGCTCATCAACCATAGTTTCTTCCTCACTCTCTTGAATGGGAAGCAGTGGCACTTTCTCTTCAAAAAAGCTTCTCTCTTCCACAACCAAGTCATATAGCGTGCCAACATGCTTATCAAACTCCAAAATAAAATCTTCATTGCCACAATTTTCCTCCTCTTCCTTATCATTTCTGTCTCGAATTTGCTTCTCAATGGGACTAGAACCCACCAATTCGATTGGAATCAAATGACAATCATCTTGATCAATGTAGAATTCTAGATGCTGAGGTTGAATTTCTCTAGAAATATTTTTATAGCAATCAGCTTGAACCGTCTCTACCTTATCACAAGAGGGATCATCCACTGACACATTCAGATCACCTTGGTTGACTGATTCTTGCGCTTTTTCCATAATTAAATCCACTTTACCACTTCCATCAGCAACCATTTCCTTGCAATCAAAACTAGAAACGAAGCATGGAAAATTCTCTCCTGTTTTGTCGTCTCTGTTTTCATCCTCTATTCCCCTGTTTTTATCAATCTTCTGCTCTTCCCCACGGCGATCACACACAAAATCTAATTTTTTTCTATCAGAATGATCTTCTTCATCAATTTTATAATCAACTTCTGCTTCCAGGATCAAATTTCCTTTCTGGGTGTTCTCCGAATCCCCCCAAAAAGGCTTCATCAGATAATCATCAGGACAACAAAATTTTGTTTCCAAGCTAACACCACAACAAGAACACTTGGAAATTGCCTCACCATTTTCACTTATCTTATCACCGCTACAGTCTTGAATCACTCCCAATTTCTTCATCCATGGAAAAAAGGCAAACTTGTTGGGCAGTTCACCATGGTGAGAGGACGAGCAACTCTCGCACATATCTTGCGATTCAGCTAGTTTTCGATGATTTGAGCAGTAACCCAGTTTGGATATCTCCATAGCATGAGCTTCACACACAAGAGATCTATAAGAATTCTGAAACTTGGCTGGCTCAAAGAAGTGATCAAGCCTAGAGCACCAAAGACAGGGTCTTTTAAGGCCAAAATAATCAGCAAACTTGATGATCAAATAAGAAAATAGAGAATTTAGGAGAAGGAGAAGGATCAAAATCCATTCAAGCATTGCATATACTAAAATAAGGGTAAACTTGTTGCTTTTTCTGTGCAGCATGGTTGCAAACTTGTTAGCGGCCATGGATGGTTGCTATTTACAGAGAGAGAATCAGAAAGTGTGGATGGGTTTTCAAAAATATCAAAAAGACAAGAAGAGTAACCAAACAAGAAGTTAACTGTACTCAATTGAAGAATATCAGCAAAAGAGTGTTATTAGATGAAAAGATGAGAAACTGTTTTCAATGAGAAAGGGAGCGTGAAGAAGAATAGAAGAAGTAGATGGAGAAGGAGAAGTTGTTTTTTTATTTATTGGATTTGAAAAGGCTCTTTGAATAGGAATGACAGCCAAACCAGAATATATATTAGAGGAGAGGGGGAAAAATTAATATAATTTGAGTCATTAAACTTTTATAATTTTGTTTTTAATTTATATCATGTGTCATGCTAACCTATTGAACATTCAACATTCTACAAAGATGGATACATGTTTTGTTAGCAATCTTTGTTTGTGTTTTACAATATTTTTTTAAAATAATTTTAAGAAGCATTAGTTATTAAAATGTTAGAATTATGATATGTGCCTAAATGCATTATGCTAATTGCTAATCACATATATGATCTTATGGATTTTCTCATTCTTTTTAACATAAAAAGTGAGAGATTTTACACGAGAATTTTCACCAAAAAAATATTAATAGCCAAAGTGCATCGTTATGGTTGAGGTTTCTAATGAGAATTTTGTTTTTACAGTGGACCACAGTAAGGATGGAATTGACCTGGTTTATAAACACTGTTCAAGTTTTATCCATGAGGGGCAATTGGGTTATGGCTACCCCTTCAGTCTGGTTTTCTCTTTGGGCAACAAAATGAAATGGCCCACAAGCCATACCAATTGAGTTGGTGGACCACTCTCGAAATAAAGTGTGGGGTCCAATTTAGAGTGTCAGATGCTCCAATTCATTATACAAGTTTTTTTTTTCCCCTCTGTTGTCTTATCAAATTCTATTTTGTTTTTATTCTTTTTCTTACCTCTCTTTCTAAATTCTAATGTATTCTAAATTGCAATTCTTAGAATTTCAATGGCTGCATTGGTGGTGTTTTAGTTAAAGTGACTTCATATCCATCAGTATTTTCAACCCCTAAAAATTAACAAAATAGATTGATTTTTCTATTTTGTTTGAATGTCATTTTATTAGCAATAATTGAAATTGAGGTTAGGTAGCATTTTATCATAGAGAGCATTTAATATGAACATAGGATCATATGTATATATATATATAAAATGGTAGAGAAGATTGATTGCACCCACATGTAAAGCCTATCTCATTAGGCAGATTATTAGTATCATATAATGTGTCATGTTAAGTTCCTTTTTCTTTTCTAAATATTAAAGTATACACATGTTATGTTATTATTGTAAACTAAAAATCCTGCTTAGCCATTGAGTTAATAATTCAACGGTCTATTACTTATTTTATTATAATTCATAGTCTAAAATTTTAAATTTTGATAGTTTATCTTTTTTAAAAAAAATTCAATATTAATTTTATAACAAAATTTACGCAGAATAAGTTATTTTATTATTATTTTATAGTACAATTTTTAGTAAATTTTGTAGGTATGAAAGTAATATTATGGATAAATTTTTTTACCCATTGAAATATCTTGCAATATTTTTAAGACATTGAATGAGCTATCTAAATTTTGCCATCTCCAATTGAAATTATTTTTATATAAGATGCCAACTAGAGAAGCAAAAAAAAAGGTTACATTTGTTGACAAAAAAGGAAGACTTCTGAGGTTAGAATGCTAAAGAAATTCTGTTGGTTTAGTCTTACTTGGGTTATGAGGTAGGCAGAGGCTGCACCGCCACACACCAACCCCCCATATCTCCAATAGCTAGCCCACCCTTTCCTTTTAAGATTTCTAAATTTTTATCATAATTATCTTGCCAAGCAATTGCTTTTTTAATTAATTATAATTTCAAAATCATACACCATCTACTTAATTACCAATAATATATATTTATATTTATTGTACACTTAATTACACATATTTATATATGACCTAATAATATTTTCAGATTCAATTTTTTTAATATTCAATATAATTATTTTTTAAAAAATTATAAAATGATTTATATATAATTACTGATTTTAAGAGTGGAATCTAACTTTTTGTGATTTGCCTCTAAATCAGTTTTGCTTTTATTGGATGTTAAATTTTTCCTTTGTTATTTATCTTTTTTTTTTTAATTCTTCATATCCCAATACTAAGTTAAATCAATCAACCGCTAATTAAAGATGATTGGGTTCCCCTACCCTCTTTGCTTTGTTTGATGTTTTAAAATTGAAATTTTATGGTTGCCAGCTTACAAAAAAAAAATTGTTTTTATTCTTAATTTCACTTTTCATTGGAATTGTTGGATTAAATAATATATAATATTTTAAAAAATTATTATATAAAATAAAAATATATTTATTTTATTTCAATGAATGATTTATATAAAAATAAATTCATATAAATAAGTATATACTTTAATCGTATATAAATCTATTTTTATGTGAATATAAAGATCATGCTGTTTTTTTATATATTAATAATTTTTTTAATTTTTTTAACATCAAGAGAAAAAATTTAGTATTCATGAAATTTAAAATATAATACTCATTTTTAAAATAACCTTTAGGTTAGTAAATGAAATAACAATTTAAAAAATCTTTAAATTTTTATTGTAAGGCATTGAAAATTGATATGTATATGGAAGAAAATAATTACAGAAAATGGAGATAAATTAACTTTCTTGATGTACTTTAAAGCTTAACCTTCTTTAAGGTTTTGATCAAGTATGTCTTTCCCCATTTATATATTTATTATCTTTCAATTTTTGACCAAAAAAGAATGATAATAATATTCTAATTCCCATAAGAGTCGCAATACAATTTTTAAAGGGTATAGGAAAATTCTTTTAAACATGAAATTTTGTTTTTTTTTAATAGCTCATGCTGATTTTAAAAGAAACATACACAATGAAATTGAAATTGACATAAAATTGGCCCACAATATTTTCCAAGGTCTAAGATTATGTGCCCGATCTTCAAATTCTATGGCCCAACAAGAAACTCCAGATTAAGCAAATAAATAATAATGATAATAATAAGAACAATTAAGATTGCCAACCATTGCCGTAGCCCTATTCACAGTTGAATGGAGGGACCCTTAACCCTAAGGGCATCAATCCAATTTTACAAAGGGTTGGCGTGGTTACAAAGATACCATTCAATATATATTGCTTAATCTTGTACTGTAATTATACTAAAAGGGACCCTATTTTTCAAATCCAATGATAAACCTTTAACCTCAATTTCAAGCATCATTTTTTGTTTTCTTATTAATAGATAATAATTTAATGATCAAATATTTATTTTATTATATATATAAACAATCACAAATGTCTTTGATTTTAAATTTAATGCTATCATTTTCAATTAGTTCATTTTTGGGTCACTGCCATAGAATTTGAGACTTATGTGTAATGTGTTCTAATTATTTTACAATTATTATTTGTTCAGTGTAGTTTATATTTTTAATAAATATGACGCTCACTAAAAATTTAGACTTCAACCTTAAAATGATTTCAATGTGAAATCTTATTACTTTTGTAAATATAATTGATAATTCATAATGTGAAATGTATGTGTGGTAAGGTGTTAATTAAATGTTAATATTAGATTAAGCCTTGAAAGGGTTAACTTTAATTATTTTTTTTTTATTGTGAAAATTTATTTGAATTAATTTTAGTCATATGAGAGGTATCTTTTTTTGTTAATAAAATTATTATTTAATAATAAATATATATGCGATATGAATTAAAGTTATAAATTTTTTTCAACGCATAAAAAAAAAATCATAAAATCCAATCCTATTATTTTCTTATAAGTTGAGATAAGGATTGGTGATTGTTGAAGTGTCCTAATCTAGGTGACCCAGTCTACAATAATACTTCTCTTCAAAAAAAAAAAAAAATTTAAATACCCTTTTTAAGGGATACAAAACCCGTGAAGGACATAATATTTTCCCATGTGACCTTTTTTTTTAATAATAATAATAAATAATAAAAAAGGACTCTAGAACTTGCAAATGGTATTTGATGAAAAAAAAAAAAAAGAAAAAACCTGTAAGGATTTTGTTTATTATATTAGTGGTAAATGAGGATTTTTAGTTATTAAAATTGGGATCATATTAAATCTGATTTGGGTTGAAATCCTTTGCTATGAATCTTCTTCAGATTAACCTAATTTTCTCATATCAATAAATATTATTTTTTTTTTGTCTACATTTTATATATAAAAAGCTGCATATGATTTTGATGGCAAAATCAATGCTTCAAGGAGTTCATACTCTAGTGGAAATTTCAAACCAAATCAAATTTGGTTTGATATTCAAAATCTGTGTTTTAAATACTTATTTATATTGGCCTAATTATTTAAAAAATATAGAATTTTAAGTTTTTTTTTTTTTTTTAATTTTATTCAAAATTTTTTATTTTATTAATTTTATCTCAATTTATATTTTTAGTTTCAATTATATTAAAACCAAAGAAATTAATTAGAATTAAAATTAAAAAATAATATTTTATTCATCTTCTGTTCTTTTATTTCTCTCTCTTTTTTCCTCTCAATTTAAGAAATTGAACTTTTTTTCTTTACATTATAACTCCCACCTCGAAATAAAAAAAAAAAGAAAATTTGTATTTCTTTTTTTCTTTTACTCTAAAATTAAAAGTAATTAAATATAATAATGATTAATTTTTAACCTAATAAAAGAAATCACTGCTAGTAAGAGATAAAGGGAGAAAGAATGGCCAAAGTCAACAGAGAGATAAAAAAGAATATATATATATATTTATTTATTTTAATTTTAAATATAATATTTTGTAATGTCAAATTTTGATCAATTTATAAATAATTATAATTAAATTCAAAAATTAGGATAAAATTTATAAAATTAGAAGTTGTAGATAAAATTGAATAAACAGAAAATTTTGAATTTGTTATGATTAAGCCATTTATATTTCACTCATATTTATGTTATCTGTTTTTTTTTTCAAATTATAATTATAAATTTGAAATTTCAATAATTTTGAATTAATATAAATCAAAATAAACACCTAATTTTGTAGACAATTAAATGAAATCATTGTTTGATTTTTTTTTTTTTTAAATTGATAGTTTGATGTTAACTGTAATTTTTTATTTGTTTTATTCTACTTCATTGTAGGGAGTTATTGTTTGAAAATTTTGTAAAAATTGATAGTTCAAATATTGAATTGAATTTTTTTATTTTAATTTTATTTTCAGAGATATCATATATATTATAATTATAAAATTGAGTTTAAATATTAAAATCAAATATATATTATATCTCTGAAAATAATATTTAAATTAAGAATAAAATTTGAGTTTTTCATAATGATTCAGACTAACTTTCAATGATTTGTGTCTTACCAAAATAAAAGATATTAGCATTAATGTTAAAATTGATTCAATTAAGAGATAAGGTACTAATTTAATTCTGCTGTTTAGTTCTAAGATCATATTAGTTTTTAATATTTTTCGAAATATAATTTTAACCCTAATATTATTAAAATCTATAATTCCGACCCTTTGATCGTTGACTTTTCTCCCTGAGCCCCATAAGGATTGAAAAAGTAATTGACAAATTACAATTTAGTTCTTAAAATTTTATTTATTTATAAAAAAATATTTTTTTAAATTAAAAATATAAAAAAATAAAATAAACTAATAACTAAATAAAAATTAATTATTTTATTTATTTAAAATTAAAAAAATATTATTTTTAATTTAAAATTACTTTTTATTAAATTGAAATAATTAATTTTTATTTAATTATATTTTTCTAAAATTAAAATAAATAAAATTAATTTTTCATTATTTAATCTATTTTTTAATTTTATATATTTGAAAATTATTTTTATATATTTAATTATATTTTCTTACTTTTTTTATTTAATTAAAATTAAAATTTTAAAAAATATATATAAATAATTTTATGTATAATATTTATACATTACATTTTTATTTATTTATTTATTATATATTTTAATTTAAAATCAAAATAAATAATATTATTTTTATTTAATTAAATAAGTAATTTTTAAAAGTAATTTATTTTCTTATTTTTTATATATTTGATTAAAAAATATTTTTGTATATTAAAATAAAATTATTTTATTTTGTTAAATATGTAAAAAAAAAAATTCATTTAAACAAATATATAAAAAATAAGAAAATAAATTACTTTTAAAAATTAATTATTTAATTAAATAAAAAGTAATTTATATTAATTTTAAATTAAAATATATAATAAATTAATAAATAAAATTGTGTATGAATATTTTACACATAAAATTATTCACATATATTTTTAAATATTCTAATTTTAATTAAATAAAAAAGTAAGAAAATATATATGAATAATTTTATGTGTAAATTAAAGGGATAAAGTATAATTTTGACCCTACCATTTAAAAAGAATAAGCTACAATTTTAATAATTATGAGTATCACACAGGAATTAATAATATATAGTAGTGTCCGAATTTAGGGTCCAAGACAGCATCTACCTAATAATTTCACCCATTGAAAGGCAGAGCCTTGCTATGTGACTTTCCGTTCTATAAGGCTTTATTTCTATTTCTCTCATTTCTTAACTTTGAAATATGGCTTTTTTCTTTCCAAGCTTATTATATAATTCCACTAAAGAAAAAAGAAAGCTAAGCAAATGCAAGCATAGGTTTTTGCAAGATACTAAACTTTTATACAATTTTCTCTTTCAACAACAAATTAAAGCCACCACCATGCCAACAAATGCAGTATTTATTTTTTAAGTGTATGCTTATGGGTATATTTCCTTATCTAAAACCAAGTATCCTATGATTCACAATTTTTTTTCCGCCAAATAATTTAGGTTCATTTATTTTAAATTAGTGAGACTTTATTTATATTTATTTTTAATTTGAATCTAATATTTTATGTATATAGATACATGCTCATATATTTGTTTTCCGAATTACATGCCACATATATATATATATATATTGATTAACAATAAATTAATATTACGAAATATTATTTTTTGTACGTTTAATAATTTATTTCAATGATCGAATAAGAAATAAATCATCATGGTGAGAAGATATGTAAATAAAATAAAAAATCTCATTTATGATTTGATCTCAAGAAAAGGAAAAATAAATTCTCTTATCGATTAAGGTAATTTTTAATTAAAATTTTTAAAAAACATATTTTAATTTAAAAAGAGAGAATTTTTATATTTTTTTATTTAAAAAAAAAAAGAATAATGTAATGAAGAAGAACTGCGGATCTGTGATGAAAAAAAAAAAAAGGATGCCACCAAGAAATCCTAATAAAGAAATGAGAAAAAGAGAGAGAACTTAACTCCAATGTGAGAGGGTTGTCATTGTAATGATGGTGATTTGAGAGCGTTTGAAGAGGTGGGGACATGACTTCTCCCTATTTCTTTTGCTTTATTGCCTTAGCCTCCTATTTTTAATTTTGGCTTTCAAAATTCCTTTTTTTTTTTTCCTTTCCTCTCCCCTCCCTCATTTATTCACAAAGTTTTAGAGAGTTTGTTTTCTACTTTTCTTTTCATATCTTGATGGTATCTATCTACAGAACTCCCATATAAATTTCCTTGTTAACATATCTATCAAGTAGATTTAATCTTTTAAACCACATAATAATAATAATAATAATAATAAACATGTTCTTATGAGACTTGGGAGATTTTGAAACTTAGGTGCACGAGTTATACTATCATATTAACATGGCTTATATGTATTAAAAGGACAATTCATGTGCAGAGCATGGCTGCTCCAAAAAATGGAGATCAACACCTCATTTGTTGTAAAGGCAAGCAATCTTTCTTTTTAGATTACATGTCTACTATTATAATGATTTTGAGTTACTTTCTTTATTTATATATCTCTCAGTACTTTGAATATTTTCAAATCAATTTCTGTATTTAATAAAATTAAATTTTTTTAAGCGAATTTAAAAGCACTTCACTATATTTAATATTTAAATTCGAGAATTACTTTCTTTATATTAGTTTCAAAAATTAAATTCTAATAAATAATACGAGAGGGAAATTCACTGTTTTTTTTCTTTCCTCACAAGAGGGCTAGCTTACTAAAAAATTTCAGCTTTTGCAGTTCTTTTTTGTTTTTGGTCGAGTTCTCTTATGATCTCATAGAAAATAACTACATTGAACTGTTACTTTGCCTGCATACTAAAACACAAAACAAATATTACCATGATGGGTAGATTTTGATTGACATACTTGCTCATAAAAAATCAAGAAAACCAAAAAAAGAAAAGAAAATGGAAGAGTTAATCTGATGCTAAGCAATTTAGACTGAGAAGAAGTTGAGAATAGGGACAAATGTAACAAACCTAAATCAGTTCAGAATAAAGCACATGCCTAATTTTATGCTTTGGAACTCCCTCCTTTAGTATTAGTCAACAACTAAGCCAAACAGTACACCCACCAAATTATGCATAATTCGAAGGATTCTAGGTATCCAATCCAAACAAGGAAAAGAAAGACCAAGAAAACAAAAAAGGAAAAAGAAAATAGCTTTTATAAAGGTTGCTCTAATATGCACAAGACATTCACCAAGTGCTTAAAGAAACATAACTACTGTGACAGAATATTAATAATAAAAATAAAATAGAAAAGAAAAGAAAGAAAATAAACTGGGGGGAAGTTCCATCGCAATATCAGGATGCCTATTGTAATACTCGCTTTCAATTATGTTAATTCTTCTTTTTAACATCTTTCCCTTTCACAAGGAGGATTTTTACGGTGCAATTCCCAAAGGAATCCCAGCGATTAGAGTTTATGAAAATGACAGAATTTAGTGAATCACCAAGTTCTGTCATTTTCATAAATTCTAATCGCTAGGATTCCTTGTTCATTTTTTAAATTAAGATGCTTTTGTCAATCAAAACTGTAGAGAGAGAGTTCAAAAATGATTTATAATTATTTATTATGATCCGTATCAGTTATCCGTAATACACTATTCACTTGCTAACTTCTACAACCCACATAAACATATGTTCGATGCCGCAAATCATCTCTTGTGGTTCTAGAACCTTAAAACCCAGCATGACTTCCTCATTTTCAATGCATAAGAACCAACTGCATCAGCTACATTACACATTTCAAATGGTTTCAGATGTGATTACAAAAGGCCTGTGCTTCCAAATGGATTGTTAGAATGAGGATGACTAACAGGATTCCCAGGAAATGTCCCAAACCCTGCATCACCAAAAGGATTTGTAGGGCCCATCAACAAATGTTGTTGCTGCTGCTGTGGCTGTGGATAGGTAGGTTGGTATGGACCAAAGGGATTTGGGGCCTGTTGGGACATTGCGGCCATCTGAACTGTAGCAGGAGGAGCAACACCGTTTGACATAGCAAATGGATCTTGTACCTCAAATGGATTTGGAGCTGGTGCACCGTATACAGGCTGCCGGATAGCTCTATACGCTGTTTCATCATACAGACTGTTCAGAGTGAGCGAGTCCAATCCACCAGCCTAGCATTCATTAGCAAAAAATTGGATTAGACAATTAGCCAACAAGTGTACATACTTATTCCTAGCCACTAATCTAGAATCAAGAAATAAATTTCCAAATGTCAGGGATCGGACAGAGAGATCCACTTAGATTTAGAACTATTTTACTTGGAGCCTAGCAACAATGTTGAACATATGCAAAATCATTTTAGTTTACACTGACATTTTAGGAGAGCAGGAAATGTCGAAGTGGCACCTTAACCATCGCAGAATGGCAAAGGAACTACAAAGATATTGGTACATCTACTCCCAATGATGAAGAACCTAGTATGATATCAAAGCAAGAGCATGCACACAGAAAACTATCCATTCTCCAATTCCATTCCAAGAGATTATTCCCCTTATTGCCTGCTGAGTTATAATGGTTCTTTGTAGGTTGATACGGCCAACATTATAAAATCACTTTGGCCAATATAGACATGTCACCCAGCATATATCCTAATAGCCTATGATAGCTAACCAACAAAGAGAAAAGGCTGATACTTTAACCTGTTGGCAGTATAGACTGATCATACACAACCATAGGCAAAATAAGGCAACAGGGTATAGAAGTTGCAAAGAAAGAAGGGCCTACCAGTTGCTTCTCATTAACTGAAGATATGTTAGTGCTTGGAGTGGTAACCAAGGCAAGTTCCCATCCAGTAGGATCAAAATCTTTTGCTTGACCAGCACCAGAATTGAATGTTGGTGCAGCATCTGCAAAATAAGAAGTCACATCTACTTAGTAAGAATAACAAGAAAATAGAATTCATAGAAGTACCACAAATAATGGAGATCAGGGAAACAAATAATGGAGATCAGGGAAGAAAATAAGGGACAGGAGATTACCCTGTTCAGTTGGGACTATAGCCAGAGCCAAGGCATTTCTTTCTTCAATGGCTGATGCATCAGGAGTTGCGTAATCCAGTCCCTGAAACCATCAAGGTGCAGGAGAGAGGAAAGAAGAAGAATGATAAGATTTTAAGTTCACAAGAATCACCCATCAATGCAAGTCAACCAACAAAAACCACTGTGAGATTACCAGTAAATCTCCAGTGTCCATGTTGTTTTGAGGAGGAGTTGTAGGAATGGGAGGGACAATCTCAACACTGGAGACAGCAACATCATTGGAAGGCACTGGTTCATGTTCATTACTGGGTAATTTAGTCTCTTCAGCTTCAGAAGGGCCCTCTTCTGGTCTGTATGTTAATTGAAGCTGTTGAAACAATTGCGTATTAGTCCTCAAGCTGTAAAGCATATATTCTTTAAAAGTAACTCTTCTCAAGGAAACATAAATTAAACAATTTAAAAAAAAAAAAAAAAAAAAGTGTATTTTATATCTTTTTCTGTCATTTAGATCTCTTAAGATGGATATAGTTCATGAAGCTCTCAAGGATGAAGAATCCTTAGCTTACCACCCCGTCAAATGTAAATTTTTCTCCCTATTTTGCTCGTAAACACTGATTATGGTCCATGAAATTGGTTTCTGTTTCAGAGAACTAAACCATCTTTTGCAATTTCCTTCATCTTTCCTTCAACTGAAATTTTTTCTGTACACCCACAACTGCTTTAAATATTATCCTTTGTAGCAGCACATCTAGTCATGAGATTTTGCCATAAGCCACACTCTTCTTTTGAGCCTGGTGCTCTTTAACAGTCAAGCAATTCAATCCCATATTGTATAGCTGATCTAACATCTATTCCAATAAAATGTAATAGCTATGCTTTCCTTCATCTCATTATGTCCTCTGTGAGGATAATCAATCCTTCCAAGGTACTGTAGCATGGAAAACTTCGGCTTGAATCATAGACAAACTTCTCCTCAGGAGAACATTTAAAATGATTTAGATGAGATCTAATGTAGATCCAACTATCTATGCAATAAGGCAACCAATGGTCCTGGAGGATCACCATGGCTCCTCTTCTTGAGAATCCATGTGCCTTATCAGTGTGTGATAGTTATCTGTTCAATGCAGGTAGGTTATATATATATATGGGTGTGTGTATGTATCATGACAAACCAAGAACCATGAGATTGCCCCAGTGATTCTGGGTGAAGAAGTCTGTAAATGATCAAATCTTGATATTTTTTATGCCTTGATCTCTATTCCTAGTTTGGCTAAAATGGGTAAGTTGACTGATCATATTTTCTTGAAGAAGAGGAGAGCTGCAGTTGAATTGAAAAATTGTATCGACTCTAAAGCTTGATTGAATTGATTAACTAGTAGGCAGTTTTATGCAGACACTATAAATTTAAAATTTGTACAGCTGGAAAAAACACATTGATCTGGACATAATAGTAATTGTACTGACCAATGGCTCACTAGGAACCGAAACAACTCTGGGTGCCTCTCTTATATACTCGTCCATGGTAGTAAGAAAGGATTGTGGAGGCTGAAAATAAGAAACAATGATAAAGTTACACTCACTGCAAGAATAAGGAAATTAAAACCAAGGGAAACATTAAATCCATGTATAGCATCAAATACTTCTCTCAAAACAGGAAACTGGAAGTTCCTCGCAAGTTCTAATCCCTTGCAAATTTCATAGAAATCAGCGAGACTACCAGCCTGCAGAAAAAAAAAATGGCCCTCAATACAACAATGAATAAATTTTGCTGCTGAGACCTCAGTTTCATCATCTCTGCTACAATATAAAGAAGAACGTCCTAAAAGACCCAACAGACAGGGGCGGAACTACATGGAGTTCCACAGGGGCCCCAGCCCCCCAAAGGCTAAAAAAACTCCATGTATGTGTATATTTAATTTCCACATCAGCCCCTCCTAAATTTTCACATGAGCCCCCCTATTGTTTTTTCTTTTCTTTTCTTCCCTTGTTTTGCCAAAAGCCTTTACATGAAGTTGTTGTTTTAGCTAAAATAAACAGCTTTGCAGGTACAAATTCGCACCATATACAGCAATTTTTGTTTCACTTCTTCTAGATTACCTCTGCTTTTTTTATTTGACTATAGTGCCCCCTCCAAGAATCTATTAAATGGGCTACTGTCATCAAATTAATGGAGTGAATTTTTTTTTTTCCTTTCCTTTTAAAGATATATCTATATGAGCATGAAACATATTTGTATATGATAAATTACAGTTTGATATATTAGCGTTTAGTGCTGTGCAGTTTGGCCCCCCAGGTTCAAAGTTCTAGTTCCGCCCCTGCCAACAGATGTTGGTCAAGAACATTTAACTAGTAGCCGATATAAGAAATTCAATTCACAACATGACCTGCTGGCCAGCTCGTTTGTAGATATCAAGGGCTGTGACAGCTTCATGTCTTGGCATCTCAAAAAACTGCAAACATAGAAAAGAACTAATATCAAAACAAGAAGCAAAAGTAGCATCCTATAACAAGGCAACCCTTACATAACGATTAGAAGTATCAAAATAAATTACCTTATCCACAAGATTGATGATTCCATCATTAATAGCGCAATATATTTTAAAGCTCTCTTTCAATACCTGAAAATAGCATAAATCACCAATGTCATGAACTGTCTAATACACATGCAGGAAGCATAAATTCAAGCTCCATCCATGTCCTCTTCAATTTGAATAACCCAACAATTTCATTACCACCTCGTCCCCCAACTTGGCTTCCTACATCATTTACTTAAATTGCATTGATACATGTGTATGCAGTGAAATTTGGACAAATATTCTGGGTATGATATAAGAAGTTCAGTTTATGTCTACTTCTTTATCAATCAATTAGCAAATAATAGGAGTTTGCATAACAACCGTGATTTTTCATATCAGCATTGCCACAGTCCGGAAATAGGAGATAAATAGGAACCAATAAAGAAGGACTTAGGGAAAGAAGAACTAATCCTTGTAAAATTTTCAGTGTAGCCTTTCACTGTTTCTGGGTTCTGTAAAGGGAAAGGAATAGGAAAGGTTTTCAGGGAGAGGAATTGCCTTTCTAATAGGAAAGGTTTTCAGGGAGAGGAATTGCCTTTCTCAATAGTCAAAATTAGATGACTTTTACTTTTCCATTTTTATCTACTAATCATGTAATAGACTTAATAAAATCATTGTCTAGTGGATAATTCATCTTAGGTGCATTTTTTATCTTGTACAGGAGACAACTATTGTTCTTAAGAATCCCCTTGTAAATGGGTTGGCACCCTCCACCCTGTGCGCTTTAGTTAAGTCTCAACCTTTCTTCTATTAAAATAAACATGTTCCCCTCTTTATTAGCGACATGTTTCCCCCTTTATCACCATTATATTTTGCTTTAGATCTTTCTCAAGTGGAATAGACATTACGTAAAGGATTTATATAATAGACCCTAACCAACTTGGGATTAAGGCTCATAATTGAATTGAGTATTACGATGATATTTTAAGATATTGTGTGGAACTTCAACCACCTCAAACACTGGGAAAATTCATTAACAACAGTATAAACACTTGGAAAGCTCAATAATAAAAAAAGAAGATTCTTTACAAGCCAGGAACTATAGCATAAAGAGCAAAATACCAGTGCTAGAGCATACTGTATAACATAATTTCCAACAGCTGCACCTTCTGGCTGCAAAGATAAATTCAAACACCAATTTATTCTCCATATATCAAAGTAATATGAACAAAGAAAGTATCCAACAGCGAAGGAGAATGAAGTTCCATAAGTTTCGCAAAAAGATACCCGACAACCAACAAGACGATACAGCAGCTGCTGCAATGCAGGCAACTGTTGCAACAGTTCTTCACTGTCCAATTCCCTTGTTCTGCTGTACCCCTGCTTAAAGAGAAAAATGATTAATAACATAAGCAACTCCAGATAGATGAAAGTCATTTTACAACATAATATACCAAAAGAGTATTAGTTCAATCAACATGATTCACTGTCAGCTTTAATGCCTTGTGTCTGGATTTTACTTTCAGAGATTGGTTACAGAAATATTGTGAGGCATTAGATGAAGAAACAATTAGAAAGCAAGCCAGTATGAGTGATCTTCAATAAACTATTTGGAATGGCCTATTTTATCATCCTTGTAACTCAAACAAATGATGCTCAAAATAGATTATGTTCCCACATCTCACCAAATGACTACAAAACAAAAGATGTCTAGGAGTTGTTTTGCCAGAAACAAAAAGAAACCAACACCTGCACTCTAAATGTTTGCGAACAGTTGAGGATCTACTAGCTTGAACCAGGGAAACCTGTCCTGAGATCACCAAATAGAACCCCTTTTAATTTTCCAAAATTACTCTTTTGAGGACGTTCTGTAGTGAAATAGTCTCTTTTTATTTTCTTCTATATGAATCACCAAATATTTGTAGATAACAAGCAGTCTTAGTCCCTCACAAATGGCTTCACTATTATGACCACATTGAATCATAATAAACCCAAAAGTTTAAAAAGGTTTGAGTTAAAAAAAGTAAACATACACTTTCAATGAACAAAGATGGTGTGGTGTTGGATTAATCCACGTCATAGTGATTCAACTTCAATAATAAGTTTCCCAGTATCCTCTTGGCCTGCTATTTCATTTAGTTCTCCCGTTTGGTCAACAAAAGTAGAATAATGAATTAAGGAAAGTACCTTATCCTGCCCTTGGGCAGGTCTTGGAAGACGCTCAGCTTCAATGTCATACTTCAGTATTCTAAAGCATTCAAGTCGTTCCTCCAAAAATAGAGCATATGTACGTACCCAGGCGGAGCAATCCCAAGCTAAAGGAGAAGCAAGAAAACAATCAAATAACAAAACAAAATATTGAACTTCTGTCAATTATTTATTTAGAAAAGAAAAGTTCAGGACTATGGTCAGGTTCAAATACCGAATATGAGGGGGGGGGGGGGGCGCAAAGGGAGTGGTTAAAGAGAAGGACGAGAAGCAATAGACTACCTATAGGACTTGAATCATCCTTGAAATTAGAAAGCTGGAGAATGTGTCCTCTCTGTGAGAAATTCAGCAATTCTTCTCTGAAAGTAGGATCACCCTCTCTTAGTAATCTATGGATGACAATAAGTGTTTTCAAAGCAACCTGTTAAACAAGAAGCAGGACCTCATCACATCATAAATATAGAAACACAGTCATGATGGAAAATGTTAATTTATAAATTGTTGTTAATTTTTTAAACCTATAATATGTAGTACAGATGTTGGACAAAGAGCAATATGTCTCTAACTTTATACAAATGATGTTTCAAGTTCATGAAATACGTCTCCTCTAGCTTTTTCAGTGTTTCCAGATATCTGGTACTAAGAAAGGAGTAGTTACTGAACATGTATACTGGTATAGTTGTACTTGCAGTATGATCATATAAAACCATGATCTCATGTAAAATTTAATTCATAGTCTAGGTTAATTCGAAAAATATAAGAAAGAAGTGTTAGAGATAATAGGACTTCTGGCGCAAGCCACAGTTGAAGAGAATAAAAGGAAATGTAGAAAATTATATCATGTTTTGCTACGGGGATTTTTCCACATCCACATTAGACAAAAATATTGGTAAATTTGGAGATTTTATCAGATAAGATTGAACAGCACTTAAAACAGGAAAATATACAAACATTAGTCATACAACTATAATCACAAGTGGTACATATTACATAATACATAAGCACAGTAACTGCTGCATAGCAAACCAACACAATCAACAAGAAACCCATTTCACCATCACCGAATCAATCCCATAAAATGATAGAGACAAAACAAAAACCTAAAAATTACAGAAATTAAAGAATGAATTTAAGAACTGAAAACGGATTACACAAGTACCGTCCAATTACGGGTCTTTGCCAATCGGCGGGAAAGAGCATGAATACAATAAGCAACATCAGCACGAGGCCGAATCGCTGACGTGGCGAGCCAGATTTCTGCAACAAGCAATCAAATTTCTCTGAAAACAAATGTTTCCCTTAAAAAAAAAAAACCGACAAAAATAAACAAATATTTCCTAAAAAAAGATTCAAATATATATATTAAGCGACTCACTTCTAAGGTGCCTCTCTTTGGGTGGACATTCGACATGGTTGGTTGCCTTGACTATGGCCACATCCAATTCCTTATAATAGATCAGAACCCCAAGAAAATCGAATCCATGAAAAGAAATGAATATATAGAAGAGAAGAAAATCTAAAAAATGGAGTGAAATAGAAATAGAAATACCGCATAATCGCTATTGACATGAGCAAGACCGACTTTGGTGGAATCTTTAAGAGCGCCGTAAGCTTTTCTCCAAGTCTGAAGCGTTCCCATTTTTATTTTATTTTTTCTCTCTTATTTTTTAATAGAGAGATCAGATCGGCTCCTTTCTCTCTATAGTACTATACGTGTTGGTTGGTTAGAGGCGTCGCCTCTCTGTCACTCTCTTTCTCTGCGAGAGTCTGATTTTTGGGAAGAGAGAGAATCTGCAAAGATGGAATTGATAGAAGAGTTTGCAAAGATGCGATCTTTTGTTTCAGTTTTTTTTTTTTTTTTAAATTAAAAAATATTATAATTATATTGTCCGACTAATATGTTTCTCTTTAATTAGAGGTTTCTTTTCTTTAACTCACCTCGAGGCTTGGTTGGTTGGCTATTAGTGGCCCCTACATTTTGGTGGGGTCATCATTTTTATTTTATTTTATTTTTTCCTTTGGGTGGCAGTGAGTCGTATCCTTGTAAATATTTTATCAAATTAAATTTGAATACACGAAATAAAATCTGATATAGTTTGAAACTTTGAATCATATTTTGAGTTTATTGAGTCAACTTCAACCAAGAAATTGAAACAATTATACTGAACTGTGCAAAATGAAACAAATAATCATCATAATAATAACAATTAATTATTATTCTGTTTGTAGTATTCCACCAAGTATTGCTGTTGTGTGCTTATGTATGGTGTTAAAAGATCACTTTATAATTTATTTTTTTTTAAATTGGGAAAATTATGAGTATCATTTTCCTTAATTATTACATCACATAATGTCAAATTTTGCAATGTAATAGGTTATTAATTAATATTAATCTTTTAAATTTTTTTAATTGGCCATCTAATTTACTATTATACTAACTTTCATCCCCTAATAAATTTTTTTAATTCTGGTTCTGCCTGCTATATACATAATCAGCACTTACCAGCTACATATGTGCTGCGGCCAGCCTAGAAAGTCTACCTGATTAACTTTTCATTAATAAAACAAGGCTAAATTCTCGTTGGCTATCATGCCAATTTTTGCGATTTATTTATTTTTTATTAAAAATATTTAAAATTGAAATCCATTCACCAAACCATAAGTCATGATTCAATTAATATTTTGCAATCTACGAATAAAATTCATTAACAATAAATCAGTAAGTTCAGGAGGAGGAAGAAAGAAAGAAGAAAAAGCAAATTATAGACATCATTTCCATTTGTTCAATTGTAGCTTTTAACATGAAAAAAAAGTGACTTTTTAACCCAAAATTATGATTGATCAAAGAAAATGACTACACCAATAACTAAAGTAAAAAAAGAGAAACTATTTTACTAGTTTAATTTATCTTCTTTTTTTTTTTTCAATTAGACTCCAACTGGAATTCAAAACAATAAATTTGTTTATATCTTTATGACACTCCCCAGTTTGATACATGTTCGAGGAGTTAGACCTAATGACATTACATTACAAGTTAAATATGGCAAGCCAAGCCATTAATTTGAAAGTTGAAATTTTTTCCTAAAAAAGAAGTCTGTTTTATTAAGGGTCAAACTGCGAGGAAGAATGTAGGTGATACAATAAAATTAGACTGCCTATCACCTAATAATGACCAAATATTTGCATTGCATTCGTGGCATTTGATTATGGTTTCCAGTTAAAATTGAATTGTATAAATTATTGATAGAAGTTGCATACACAGAGAAAGGTAAGTTCGGATTATTCATACCAATTACCAATTGTGTACAATGATAACAGTTAAATCATTTATTTGATGTGTGGTAGTCAACATTTTAAATTATAAAATTGAATTAGAAAAACTTGAATATTGTGTAAAAAAATCTTATCAAACTTTAATATAATAATAGTGACTTCATAGTGTTGTAGCAAGGTAGATTGTCTGAGTGTTGTAGCAAGGTAGAGTTGACACACTTGTTGTGTTGTGTTAGTATCTTTACTTTGATATAATTCGTATTTTTTATCCATAAATGAGAAATTATTGATGGAATTCGTGGCTTAGATAGGGACAAATCAAAAAGGAGAATCCAATAAGAAATAATCACTATTTGAGTCCCACACTTTGATAGAAACTAAGCGAAGAGATGAATTCGATTAGAAATATAGAATATTTGCAAATAGACGAGAATTGTTGAATTGTTTTATTGCCAAATATCTCTACAAACTAGGACTTCAAAAGATTATGAGATTAAAATATAGGTTGACTGTTGTATATGAGCCAAAAATATTTTTAATATACTTTTTATCTGAAGGTCAAATGTGATGTTGTCATTTTTATTCCTCATCATATAATATATGAAGATTCTAAATACATTGATGAATTCAATTCTCTCCAAATAGATTTTTTATATATAATTATTAAAAAAGATATTCTAAGCCATATATTCAAAAAAATTTATGATAGTATTTTTTCTTAAATATACACTACGTGATAAGAAACCTTCTGAATATTATTATTATTATTATTTTAATTTTAGGTATTTCAATTTAAATTTAAATTCTTTTTGAAATTTGAAATAAGAAAAAAATAAAGGAAAATAAGGTGGGATAAAAAGTTATTTGTGAAATTTAATTAATTTAAATAAGAAAATAGATTAATAGATTAGTTATTCTTTTAAATCTGTATTTTTTTCTCAAAATTAAGAAAATAAGAAATATTCATTGCCTATTATTATTTTCAATAATATTATTTTATTCTTAATAAATAATATTATTTTTATTTCTTAAACTTTCAAACAAAAAATATTTATTAATTATTTTATTTTTTTATATTTCATAAATTAAAAATTATCTTTTCTTTTTTCATACAAAATAACTATTAAAAATGTCTAATTATAAGTGTACTTGCATTTTTTTTTTAGTATGAAAAAGAAAAATGGAATCAGAATCTAGATCCATACTATATATACACTTACCAGTATAATACATTTTAATCTGTATATATTTACTTACCTTAATTTATGTCTAAATGTAACCTTTTCTTCCAATTGAAAAAGAAAAAATTGTTCCCTCTATTTATGAGAGATGGTCCAAATGTCCAATTAGAGACAAAGGACCTACCACTATCTTATCAACAGATTATAATCCTACAATAAAAAAACTTTCTGGCCTTTAATACACCAAATATTTGGAGACTTTTTTTTTTCCTTCTTTTCCTGTGGGAGCCCATTGCATCCTGTGCCATGAAACAGAACACTTTGAAGGTGTTTAGGTATAAAATTTATTTTAAAAATAAAGATTTAAAAATATTATTTTAAAAAAAATTAATATATCTAATTTAATTTTTTTTTATTTTTAATATTTAAAATGACGTTTTGAATTAATCAGCTAAATACATAAAAAATTATTTAATATTTTTTAAATTTTAAAATAATATTTTATGTCTATTTTTAACTAGATTCAAATATCTCTTTTATTAAATAAAAATTATAAGGAAATACAGAGATAGACTTCATTTATTTCAACTCCAAATTGTTGCAGCCCAACATTATTTCTTTTCTTCTTTTCTTTCCAAGCAATCTCCCAGAAAAAATATACAACTGGGAAGATAATATCTTGTATTGCTATTTATTTGTCTTCATAATCGCTTTTGTTAATGTACTTTGTGTTAATTCTTGTTAAGACTAATCTGAAAAATTATTACATAAATATTTTAAAGGGAAAGAGATTGCCAAAATTTAACTTGGTTTATCCTATCTACTAATGAAAAGCATTTTTCTTGGAGAATATCAATAATCTCAGAGAGAGAGAGAGAAACTAAATGGATTGTAATTAATACATTATTCAATTTTAAAAGGGGATACATATTTCTTCGTATATTATTTTTTTTTTTTTGCAAAATTAAAAAAGAAATAAAGAAAAATAAAAGAAAACAAAGAAAAATAGAAAAAAAAAAAGGAAAATTAGATTATATAATATCTTATCAGAAATTAAAGAAATAGTTTTTTAAAATTTTTTAAAATAGATGTATCATTTTATTAATTTCATTATATTTAAATAATTAAATAATAATTTATAAAAAAAAATTATAAAAAAAATTATATTTAAATAATTAAATAATAATTTATTTTAAAAATTTATAAAAATCAAGAGTGTACGTACTTATCATATGATGAATCCACCTCTTTGCCTGTGGGTATATTTATATCTATGATTTGTATAATTATTTAGAGTAACAATGGTAAAGTTCATCTATTCAATAAGCACAAACCATTCATTCACTCGGAGAATAAATTCTGCGGATTTTCTTCCCCACATGAATTGGAAGTATTGAAACAAAACTGCTTATTTGTTGGGTTAGATAATTAATCTTAAATTAAATGAATTTGCATTTAGTCAATTACGTGAGTTATTGCATTTTATTAGAAGAAAAAAGGATTTACGAAAACCCTCAAAAAGCTAAAATCATTCCATTTTCTATACGTTTGGTAAAAGATAAACAATAGCAATCAACTGGTTTTCCTCATCCTAATTTTTTTTCCTGGACACTGCATGCTTTTTCTCTGAGAATGTAACAGCCTATGTTTCACATACTGTATGTGAATCACCAAACGAAGATCCTAAACGTCATGCTGAAAATTTTTCCCTTTCTCTTAGTCAGAATCAGAAGTACAAAACTGAAGAAAGCTAGTATTCTAAAAACAAGTTGATGCTTTGCACCTAGGGTCGCAGATACTGATAGGAACATCCCCACTCAGAAAGAAAATTGCGAGAATTGAGAGAATTGGGAGTTGATAATTACAGCCAGCTTCTTGAAATCTAATGACTCGACATTTGGGGAGATGAAAACAGCACTGACAGCCAATGCAACAACAGCAAAGGCCATACCTTTCATGCAACAATGGCCATGCGATAACTTTCCCAATATCAACTTGCAGTACTTGTCAGCATCCCTGAAGAGTGCATGGCGAGCAGCATCTTCCCTGCTTGCCATTGCTTTCTCATTCTATATGCAAAAACAATGAACTAAGGATTAGAAATTTCATTACTCACATAAATGTCATTAATAAACTTTATACTTGTATGATAGTATGCATTTGTGACAGTGAATCAACTGTTTTATAGTGGCCAATTATATAAAGAATGCTAAAAAGAACAAGGGACTACCTTCTGCCTAAAATTCTTAAGGGTTTCTCTTAAAGCCTCTAAAGGAGCCAGTTTGACAGAGAACTCCTTCCACTCCTCGTAAAGTTTTTGAAGAATAGCAATGCTAGCTTCTGGATTCTCCTGGTAAACTTTATCCTGTTGCCCCAGTTTATAACAAGAGTAAATATTCACACAATGAGGCTATAAATGTAAATAAATAAAAAAATCAATGAAAAAAATGTCTTCTATGAACAAAAGCTAATGATCAGAATTAAGATCTAGAACAGCTTACCCAATACTTGTAGCATTCAGTATTCTGTGTGAAACACCAGATACAAATGCCAGCCGCTTCCTTGGATAACTCGGGATTGCCTGTTAAAACAGTTTACAAATCACCCTCAGTTTTAAGAATTATCATTTCCCCTACATAGCTTGGAGGAAAAAATACAGAACTGCAAAGACAATTGATTAAAGCCCCATACTTTCTCCTGCTGCTTTAACAGCGAAACTTAGAATCTGCAATGATACTTGTTTCATTGCTTTGCTTCCCGTGGAGCCAGCCAAAGCCACCTCTCTTAGGGTCGGATATACTGCCTCAAACCTCTCAGTGGCCTGCATGAAACATCAGATGCAACAATAGATGGTAAGATCAAAGAATCCACAGTATCTCTGAATACAAGTAATGCAAGTGCCCAAACAGTGAGCACCTTTACTCTGGCTGAAGATGCAGGGAAGGTTGATCGCAGTAGTATCTCAAGTGCAAAAGGTGGCACCAAGCGTTCCCCTTTTCTAACTGCACCACTTATCAAAATTGTCCGAGCCTTCGGACAAGACAAAATTCTGCAAACGAAATAAATTTCATAAATATTTAAGAATTGAAGGATATGAGGAGGAAAAGGCAAGTAAAACTACAAAGCTTGCATACTTTTCTACTAGCTGCAAAACTATATCCCTGGACTGTGGATTAGAGCTTTTGCCTCTCACAATAGGCAAGAGGTTATGTGTCCATGAGTACAACCCTACAGCCAAATCTCCTTGAGAGACCTACAAACAATATTCACATTAAAGTATAAAAATAAAAAAGCAGATACTAGTCGATCCTGCAAAGGTGCTAACTTTATATTCTCATTCATTTACCTGGGTTATCATCCATGCAACAAAAGGAAGGTTGTCTTGTCCTTGATATTTCGCACTTTCCCTCAGTATTGGCAATACATTAACTAAAGCATCAGGCTTTCGTCGCAACACCATCGCTAGGACCACAAAGATAGCAACCTGTCATTTTACTAAGGCGTCAACAAAAGACTGCAAATAGTTCCACATTCATGAATTTACTTTCCATATGAAGGAGGTTGTTCTCCTTAAATCCAATTGAACCTCAACCTCCTTGCTTCTTTTGAGAGAGATGACTTTCAGTATAGACTGTTGAATGCAACAACAGAAAGTACAAGACACAAACATGGAAGGACTAAAAAATAAAGAAACGAAGACCAGACAAATGGCATTACGATAAATTAAGCTTCTCATTATGATCAATCAGAAAATTTTATACTAGTGAAACGTGATGAAGTATGAACTGGCCTTTCCAGCCTAGAAGAGTGCAAATGTCAAAGTGATCATTCTATTATAGATGGGCATAACTTGATCCAAGACAATATCATGACTTAAATACGAACAATCTGTTTTATCAAATAAAAATGGGCAAATTACTATTTCGTCCCCAAGGTTTTCTGAAATTAACACTTTTGTCATTCTATTTTGAGAAACTAATTAATTAGTCCCTATTGTTTGATTCTGTCATTATAATTAGTCCTTCCATCAACTTTTCAGTTAAAAAAAATTTAAAAATAATTAAAAAGAAAAAGAAAATATTTTTTTATTATATTGTAATATATTATAATAAAATTTATACCTAAATTACCCCTAGCCCCTTTTATTCTTTCTTTTGTCACCCAATGGTACCAAATCAAAGTTGATTTCTCAACAAGTTACCTTTTCTTATAACTTGCAAGTTCTCTCTCTCATTCTGCACAGATTATTGCATTATGTGGTTTGCTTTTGGAGTTGGGAGTACAACTGATGAAATAGATGAGCGAGAGTATAATGCCATAGTGGTAATGGGAATTTGCAAAATAAAATGAATGCAACTTTTATGAAGTTGGGTCAGTGTAAAAATTAAGTGGGTTTGCAAATGTTGAGTGTTGTTTGGGAATTGTGATTTGTACATACCAAGAACCTATGGTGCATATACTTAAAACCTTTCTTTTTGGCTTAATTGCTGAAGTTGATATTTAGGTTTTGTTCATTGTTCATTCAAAGCTTCAACAAGCAGATTAATGAATCCTAGACTAGGTTGGTAAAGTTGATGCAGAGGTTTTGTTTGGAATAATGGAAATCCAATCGTTTCTCAAATTAATTATGGACACGTCAAAGGATTACTTATAAATTGTTATGAGGGAGTTAGATTGCTTAGAAATCCTGGGCTTTGTCAAAGGATTGCTTAGAAATCATTTTGAGGGAATGATGAAACTTTAGAGAAATGAAACAATGAATAAAAGAACTCAGAAACTAATTATCTTATGAATATTCAATTTTTGTGAAGAAATAATTTGATTTTTGCTATGATTTTTGGGTAAAAGAAGGGAATGGTAGAATGTGAAAATTTAAGAGAAAACGAGGGGTTTTTAGGTCTTTTCACACATATTTAAAGGAAAATTAGACGAAGGGACTATTGATATTAACGAAACAAAATATTAAGAACTAACTAATTAGTTTCTCAAAATAGAGAGATGAAAGTGTTAATTACACTAAACCCTAGGGACTTAATAGTAATTTACCCAATAAAAAATTTACCTCAAGCCCCATGTGCTCACAGCCTTACTTCTTCTAATAAATTTCTTTGAACATCTGCTCATAGCCTTACTTCTTGATAGACGATAACAACTCAAGTTTACTACATACGAATCTCAACCAGATTCTAAAATAATGATAAATTTAATGTACCAAAAGGAAAATGCAAAAGCATATATTCGTATCCATCCTCTCATCATCTCTCAAAATGAGACTTGTACAGGTGTCTGTGTTGTGTCGTATTATTTGTATTTGATGTTCAAATTTATGCTTCATAATATTGTTATTTGATGTTCAAAAGTTCAATAAATTGAAAAACAACTCCATTACAGGAAAAGGAGGAAAGCTATCAGTATAAATTCTACAAACTGTCATCCAACAAAATAATGGTCAGACAGGCAAAAGACAAAAAGAAATTAAGAGCAAAAAAAAAAGAACACTCAGCTAAGTTACCTGAGATTTTGAAGATATTTGTTGCACACTCTTTTTAGCAGCCTTAGAACCAACTTGCTGACTTGCTAGATCTGCAAGGATGCTATCTAAAGACCATAGTACAAAGGAACAAAGCGCCTCAGTGGAGCGTTGGTTAATCCAGTCTGCTGATGTTTTATAAACAGCATCAGAAATGTGAAACAGGGGGATCTGTTGAAAAATCAGTGAGTTAGTTTGTAAAAAATTGCAAAAGAAAAAGGTAAAAAAGTTCAACAAGTACACTGCCGACTTGAACTATTTGATTTTACAGTAACAAGCAATTACAAAATATGAACAATATATAGCATGATGTCGAAAGAATACTTAAACATAAACAGAGCACGCTATCAAATCTAAGAATAGTATCTTTGTCATATGAACCAACACGATACTCGAACAAAGACAAGATAAAATTCATAATCAGTAATTATAAAAATATCATGTTACCAATCGAATAAAGATTAGGACATAGGGAAATCAAATGCCTCATAGGAGCAAGAAAGGATGCAAAATGTACTTAGAGATTGTGAAAATCTTAAGCAGTGAATAACACTATAAAAACATATGCATCACGAGATGGAATTAGTCAGAAGCTTCTACAGCTGGAAATACAATGCAAAAATCATAGACATAATAAAAAGCAGATGCCTGCAGGCCAATGACATTGTTAACAATGTTCTTTTCCTTCCAAGAGGCAAAGGCTCAAACAACAGAACATCTAAATCCATCAAAAAAAGGGAGAGAAGAACAGATTTGAAGAGGAGAAAAAATGGACCAAATTTGATAGAAATGAGAAAAAAGACAATGCATAGACAAGCAAAGCTTCACATTTTCCATGCAGTCAAACACAAGCTTCACATTTCTCCTAATGAGCAATCACAAAATTCAAAATTGTTACCTAATTCCTTCGAATATAAAAAAGAAATTCGAATATAAAAAAGAAATCCCAATCAAAAAAATCAAAACACAAATCTCTGTAACTTACATCTGTCATTTTCGCCACTGTATTCTCCCTGAACATCTTCACCCAAGGAAACTGAGACGAAGTCACGGCAGAAAACGCTCTCCCGAAATAATCCGCAAACCTCATTAGCTGTATCTCTTGTTGCCCCTCGTAAGATCCCTAAACAGATTACAATGATTTCTCAATTCTCATCCTTCCAAACTCACCGATCAAATTTAAAAATTAAATTGCATTACTGACCAATATATCAGCGAGAAAAGCAGCGAGATCTGCCGCATCAATCTTCGCAGCAGCTTCTGCCACAGTCACCTTAGGTTTCTTTGGCTTCTTCTGCTTCACCTTCTTCTCTTCCACCATCTTATTTCCTTTGGAACCAGCAGTATCATCGCTATCATCGTCATATTCGTCCTCATCATCAGATCGGTGCTTCGGTCTAACCGGAGCTTCAACTACGACAGCAATTGCAGCTTTCTGAGACTCCAAGAGTCGCCGGCGACGTTCTTCAGATTGCTGCTCCAAGGAGCGGAAGACGTTATACTTTTCGTTAGGGCCGAGGGATCCATTGATTTTACTGTCATGGACGGCAACAGCAGAATCCGCAGGCTTCTGCTTACGCTGCCGTTTCGGGTAGATTACTTTTTGCCAACCGTGATCTGAGTTGTTATTGGTGATTTGGTGATCTTCATTGCTGTTGTTGATGTTGGATTCAAAAGACTCCATTTTTGCTTGAAGTTCGGAATTTTTAGATTTTGATTTTAGCTTCTTTTTTTTTCTTTCCTATTTTTATCCCACTTTCAAAGGACAGAGACAAATTGGATAAGTAAAGTAAACTTCGGAAACGGAGAAGAAGATTTTTTTTTAAAGAGTCGACTTTGGGCCCGTTTCGGCCGGCTTATGCAGAGGGTAAAAAAATTTTTTAACATCAAAATTAATAAAAATAATTACCTAAATAACTAAAATTCAACTATTTGAATAAATTAAAAATTTAAAATTTTAAGTAAAATTAAATATTAAATTAAACGTGTAATTAATTTTAAAAAATTAATAAATAAAAATATTCTTAAAAATTTATAAATAATTTTTAAATTATATTTTACTAAATATAAATATATAATTAATTATTTTTAAAAATATTATTTTTAAAAAAATAATTTTTTTTAATATAAAAAATTATTTTTATTTGCTGTGTTAAATTAGGGCTTAATCAATTTGACCTCAAATGGAATGCGGAATTACGAGATTGCCAATAGTTTGTTGACATGGGTGGGGATGACAATCGAATTTTTTAAATAATTTAATTTATTATTGATAATGGATTTGGATAGGATTATCTAGAAATAAAATTATTATTTGTTGGTTAGATTTATTTTGAAAAATAAGATAAAAATAAAGGTTCTATGTTACATATAAGGCGATATTGGATAACATCTAAAATTTTTAATATTTAATTATTTTAAATTATATTAAATTGTTACATAAAAATTATTACCAAAATTTTAATTAAATTAAAATTATTTAAAATAATAAATCAAAATTTTTAATTTAAATTTTACACTAAATACAATAAGTAACTATATTTCTAAATATTTTTAAAATTTAAAATTATATCACTTATTTTATTCAATATTTAAAATTTCATACTTAAATTTTTCATTTTATTAAATTTAACTTAAATTATATATTTTTAAATTGACTTATGCTATATTTATAAATTATAATCTAAATATTTATTTTAAAATAATTAATTTTTTTTTATCAACTTAAATATATAACATTTATTAGAATTTTTTTTTCTTTTTATTTAATTGCTTTTATTGTTTCTTTACTTGTTACTTGCATAATTAATCTCCTTCATTTCTTAGTTTAGATAAATTTTTTTCAGGTTAAAACTCAAATTAATCATTAATTTGTATTCAATTAGAATTTAAATTAATTTTAGAGTTAAAATTAATTTTTAACATTTCTAAATGGTCCTATATATATATATATATATATATATATATATATATATATAAGTTAGAATATAGACAAAATTTGGAACTTACATTGTACTTAATATTTAAAAAAAATTAAAATAGATATTTGGTAATTAATAAAATATTTAATAAAAAAATTTAAGATTTTTTTACTTTTATTTTACATATAATAATTTTATTTTAATAAATTATGTACAAATATTATGAAAAATTAAGTTTTTTTTTTATTTTGTATTTTTACACATAAAAATTTTAATTTGAATAAATTAAGTAAAAAAATAGAAATGACACTGTAAGAGAAATAAATAAATAGGATAGAATAAAATTCTATTATATTTTAATTATTATTTTTTTATGTTCTTTCATATTTTTATTGAATTTGTGATTAATAATTTAAATATTAAGGAAAAATTAATTTAGTAATTTATTAAAATAATATTAATTATTTATATAAAGTGTATAATAATTTTATATTTATATATATTTATATATATTTTTATTTTTGTTGAAATTAAAATTAATTAAAAAAAAATGATTAACAAATTGTGAAAAGCGGAAGTCTTCGAGCAGTAAATACTTTGAAAATTAGGTTTGAGTCGGAGACTCATGGTTAGGTAAACCAATCTCCATTCTCAACGGGAGGGACAAAATTGTCCTGAGCCTAGTGACAACTGGGTTTAATTGGGCTGGACTAGTAGTCCATCCACAAATGGCTCCTTCCTCAGATAGCCCATTTTGGAAAGAACCTCTGTTAAACCCTAAATTAACCATCAAATTCAACGCGCGTTCATCGTTTATCTCAGTTGGACAATTCCTGTTGTCTATTTGACACTCGACTTCTGCAATTCACAACTGGTATGTTTCATATGTATTATTATGTCATATTTTGCTTGATATTATCTATTGTCATAAAACTGCAAATTTTGGTTATTCTGGTATAACCGTCGCCCGACTATACCTTCACTAGAAAACCTTCGAAGTCCCGCAAAATAAAAAAATACCTGCCAAAGGATTCTGATTTGTGATTTTTAGTCTGAATATTTGTTTTTTAAAAGTTGGATTTAATATGATTTTATTTGGCCAAAATTCTATTTTGCTTTGGTCCTTTGTTTGAATTTGTTGAATGCTTTTTGATGGATTAGTGTTATGGTGCATCTATTTTAGAAATGTTATGTTGTTAGTATGAATTTGTTTACAAATTTATTTTATTTTGTATATTTTTAAGTATTCGTTGTTCTCAGTTAGTTAATATTGCATTTGGAATTAAACTGATATGGTGCTTCCTTTGGCCTAATCCAATTTCTCTAGAGTTCTTAGTTGGTACTGTTGATAATTACTATAATTTGGTTGCCATTTTATTGCTTTTCTGATCTTTTTTCTCCTGTTCTGATAATTAATTTCCTCCCTTATGTCCAATGCATGTTTTGGTACTGCATATGTAAAGCTAATTGGGATAGTAAGTGGTGTATAGCTGTTTTCTCACCCACATAAAAGTGGATATATTTCGTTTCTCACATCAAGTATACTGTCAAGCTGTATGATTCTTACCATTTTACTCGTGTAGTTTTAATTGCCAGAGAGTAACAATGCCAAGTAAAACAACTAGACGCAGCCGATCGATGATGATTCAGCCAGTGACCTTCTCCTCATTTGCTCGTTCAGTTGCTCAAGTTACCTCATCTTCCATGATCAAGTGCCAAAAGTTTGTCGAACTGCATGGATCTCTTCCCAGTGCAACTGGTATTATTATATGAGTTTTTTTTTTTGTGTATATATCTGCTTTTGTTGTTTCTTGGTGAATATATCTGCTTTTGTTTTGTCTAGGTAATGGAATTGTTAAGAACTCTTTGGAGGACACGAATAAACAGTCCGAGTCCTCTGAGGAAGAAGAGAAGCAATTTATTTTGGTGGAAGTCATGGCAACTAGCTCTCACTTTTTAGCTATTCATTCTATGCTTTTATGGGATTCAATGTGTATCTTTTGAAGGGTGTTAGCCAGATTTTGCCTTCTTTGATCCTAAACCTGATGATTTTCACGGAGTGAAGATCTTACTGCAAAATTACCTTGATAATAGACACTGCGATTTGAGTGGTTTTGTAGACTTAATATTGGGACAGACAACAGTGGAAACTGCTGTTAAAATAGAGGATGATAACATAATGGACTGTTTTCTGTTATCACTGCTCTTAACTTGGCATGGTACAAGGCAAGTGAAATTATCAACATGCTTTTTTTTTCCTTTTGCTTTTGTGGTAATTTTGAATTATTAAATTTTCTCTTTCCTGAGTGTGGCATGATTCCAATGGCTAATTTTCTGCAATTACATTGTGGCACAATCTGATAGAAAGTCCGAGGGGCAATCTGGTAGTTTATTTGTTCCAATCTTGCTCTAATTTTGAAGGTGGGAAATTGGAATGGTATATCCTTGTTTAAATCTGATACGAATACAAACTGTTCCAGCCAAGGGTCTGATTGTCTGTCTCTTTATGTAATGAAAATGTTGTGCCACCATGGTACTGAATTAACTTTAATAAATAATTAATTGCTAGACTTTCTCAAAAAGTCATCAAATCTTTGCCAACCACGTACTGTTAGGTGCATGGTAATGCCTGTTTTCTCACTAATTGAATCAAAATATAACCATTTTAGAGGAATAAGTGATAACAAAGTATGTTTGTATCCACGTTTTACATATAGAACAACATATCTGTGAAAGATTTTAAAATCTGAACCCTACTCCAGCCAAAACCTGGCTATGACTTAGTTGTGCTATCTTAGCTTAGAATCTGTCAAACTAAGGCATGTGGTGAATTGCCTTTCTTAACAACCTCTTTTGTGAATGATATGCTATATTATTTGTTATTCTTAGTGCAGTGGTAATTGGTGGTTATACTAAACAGTTATTCAGAATTTCTTTTCATTTATGTTGGCTAATGAAATGTGGTTTGGTTCCTATCAAGATTATAAATGCATCATGGAGATCAAGGAGTTCCTCATCAAAGTATGTCAGGACAGAGAAATAATAGATCATTTAAGATTACTTTTGGAAGAGCAAGCACATGATGTTGGTCTCTTGGTCTCTCAGCGCGTCTTTAATCTTCCTCCCCAACTTTTGCCACCGCTTTATGATTCCCTCTTTGATGAAGTTTTATGGGCCACGGAAGATGAGGTTAGATGAGAATGTTGTTTGGAATGGGTGAGCTTGAAAAGTATCTCTTTCTTCACCATATAGTATTCAGCTGTGTTTGCTTACTAAATTTTTCATGTTTTGTTGTTGTTGAAGCCAACAGAGGAGCTCAGGAAGGCTTTCCGCTTTGAGTCCTTTTTGATAATTAGTAAAATTTACATGGTATAGCCATTGTAGAATCTCTTGTTGGTTATTTTGCTTTTACTATTTTCTCCTTTAGGATCTATCACTGAAGTAATGCTGTGTATGTGTGCCTGTGAATGGATATGAAACTACTACAGCACAAGAATGCAGACCAGAAAAAGGGAGAAAGCAATCACGATGAGGAACTGATAATATATATTAAGCCTGAAGATGAAATTTTTCATAAGGTGTGGATTCTTTGATAACCTCTGTTTAATGCTTCATCATGCTGATGCTGCTGTTTCTCTTCCTCATTTACTGATTGTTTTCCAAACATATTTCAGCTCTGCTTGTGGTCCTTCTGTTTTCTTTTGCACTCAGAGAATGTAACAACTTATGAGGCAAGTGATATTTCTGTTTTCTTAATGAGGCTGCATCAGAGATATCATTTACTAGCTAATTTCAAATTGAATACCTTCTGTATGTGACTAAGGATACAGCTATCTTTACTTTCTTCTTCAAGTCATGGTCTTATTCTTTTTCTTTTCCCTTGACCTTGAGATGATAATATGTTTTTCTTGATACTGTTTGGATTGCAATAATTCTTGATTCATTCACTTTGGCTTTACCTGGGCCTGTACTCACGCAACCAATGGCTTTTGTTGTAGGATACTAATCCTTTTTGTTTTGATTGTTATTTGACCATTGCAGCTAAGAAATTACCGGGTAATGGGTTTAGTCATGACTGTTAGGGCAGACAAAGTTTCTAATTTCCGAGAGGAGTTGCATTCTTTGATTGATGATTCCTAAAGTCCAATTCAAGGTGCCTGAACTTTCATGTTAATAGCCTTCTGTTTTTCTTCTTCAAAAATAGGTGCTAAAATTTTATTCAATTTTGATATGCTAAGTGGATCTCCACTGTGTTTATTGGTTTTCTGGGGTACCAAAGTTTTGATTTCTTCCTCTGTTGGGAGTGAAGTTTTGAGGATAAACCCTTTTTTGCATTTACAACCGTTCAACCTGAAGAAGACAAGTACATGGAAAATTTAACTTGTTAGATGGTTAACATTATTGTGTATTGGGAGATTGTATGCTTTGAATTGATTTTTTTTCCATTTAATCTTTTTTTTTTTTTGTAAATTTCTGTTTTATGTTATCCTCTACAAATTCGCTTGCATAGGTATCAATTATCATTATGAAGTCTATGATTGCTAATCAAAATTCCTTACCTATATAAACAAAAATTAAAAAAAAAACTATTAAGTAGCTGGAGCTTATTTTTCCTATTTATATTAGAGCAACAGATATGTGATTGGAATGAGACATTTTATGTTGATTCGCTCTCATGTGAGCAGGATTCGAGTAAGCACTTGTTTTACATAATAATTTGTTGTAAGCACTTGTTTTACAGAATAATTTGTTGTAAGCACTTGTTTTACATAATAATTTCTTGTTTTACATAATAATTTCTTCAAAATAATAGATCGAATCCTTGAAAAGATGAAATGATAATTAAAGTTCGCTATTTTCATTGTAAAATTGCAACATTGATACCTTGCTCACAAGTAAAAAATCACATCTTAGCACAAAAAATCCAATTAAATTCCAAATCGTGTGGAGCTATTCGTTAGACCACATTTTTAAAATTTCTAGTGTTCAAGGGAAAAAATAATAGAGAAAAGCTAATTTTATTTCGTTATGACTTTTCTTTATAAAAAGGTAAAAAATGGTTGCCATGGCATTAAACATGGGATCATGAAAAACCAATATAAATCCATTCAGTATGTAATCTCCATTTTTATCACCTTGTTGTAGTTGACTAGTTCAAATGATTAAGAGAAACTAAATTTAAGACATATTTTGGATTCAATTCAACTATAATTATTAAACAGATCAAAGCCTGCATTGAGGCAGACATATTACATATAATATATATAGTTCTTTCATGCACATACAAAGAGATAAAAACTAATTTGTTTAAACATGGTTATTAAATTTAGTGATTTCAGATTTTATGTAAATTTAAATACTTTTGAATCAGATATATCTGAAATGATTGGTTATATTGTCACTTCTCTTTTGGTTTTTTACACTCTCACTGTCTTTTTTATTTATTAAACTTGGATATATTATTCTTATTAGATTTAGTTAATAATTCTCACAAGAAAGAAAAATATTAATGAATTTAATATATATATAATTTTTTATATAAGAAAAAATCATAATAAAATTTTTATTTTTACATGTTATAAAATAATTTTTTTTTCAATTTTATATTTTTTTTCTGAAACAAACTTTTTTTATTATCAAGAAATTTAATTAATCAAATAAAAAATAAAAATATTAATATATATCAATATATATTGAAAATAATGTAATAATTTCAAAAATATTATATTTTTATTTGTAACAGTATGTATGACGATTTAATTTTTACTTATTATTTTGATACTATAATTTATTCAATTTATAAAAGAAAAATATTATTAGGACATTTTAGTAAAACATATAATGAAAAATATTTTTAGTAAAAAGAAATTTATTTCATAATATGTAAAAATGAAAATTTTAATATATTTTTTGTTATCATATTTTTTATTAGTATAAAAAAAAATATAAATACCAATTTTGTGAGGTAAAAAATAAAAGTAAAAAATTTAAGTTTTTAATACATAAGTTTTCTTTTATTATTTTCTTAAGAGAACTAAGAAATAAAATTTTAATTTAAGTTTATATATATATATATATATATATATATATATATATATATATATATGTGTGTGTGTGTGTGTGTGTGTGTGTGTGTGTGAACTAAAAACAATAATAAAAATAAATTTTAATTAAAATATTTTTTTACGATAATAAAATATTATAATTAGGTTCAAAAATAATAAAGAAAATGAGTGTAAAACAATAAAAGAGAAATGTAAGTATAATCACCCATTAGAGATGACTTATAAAAAAAATAAATAAATAAATAAAAATTTGGAGGTACATGGTCAAAAGTCTAATATCATTATATGGGAGTTGACCAGGGACCATGTCTAGTCATATCATCATTAAAAGTGATTAATTTTTATCCGTTGTTAAAAATGACTTTACTATCTTAATTGTAGTTGTTATTATTGATATTGGCCTAATAATAATGAACAATACTTTGGTTTTTATCCAAAAGAAGAAGTGAATTAATTTGCACCCAAAACAAATCATAATTAAAAGGGAGTAATTAAGAACCTTTTAGGAATTTCTTTAAAAAAAAAATTGGAGAACTGCTATGTTTTTTCATTGCTTTCATGAAGCATATGGGAGTCTCAAAGTGCCTTTTATCTAGTGTTGTCCTATCATTCTGCTTTATATTTGAAAATGATTTGTAGTGATGAGAAATTATTAGATAAAATTATAAAATATTTTTATTATTTTTATATGAATATATTTTTATTTTAATTATATATAAATTAATTTATATGTAAATAAGAGAATTATATTTTTATTTTATTTAATAATATTTTTATAATTATTTGAGGATAGACACTCAAAATATGAATATATGAGAGTATATATATATATATGGACTCAAGGAAAATATATCCAATTACACGAATACAAAGCAAAAGAAGAAAAAAAGAAAAAAGAAAGAAAAATAATGACTTGCACTTTTAGCAGTAAAACATGATCCTACTAGGTTAGGAGATAAATGAAAACCAACCACTTGTACTCTGTATTCATCAAAGTGAGTTCCATAGCTAGTGGTGGAGTAATGGCTGGTTTGCATTTGTTTGTCTTCATAAAAAAAAAGAAAGATATTATTAAGCTTACCAACACTACCACCATGTCCCTCTCAATCATTGTTGCTCATTTCTTCCAAGCTAGGAAATTTCTTGATGACTCATGATGTTTCTAGGCCCTTCTTGAAAAAAGTTTGTGAAATACTTAAACAAAAATAATATTTTTAAAGTTATAAAGGAAATCTTAATAATATAATTTAAATATAGAAATTAGTTAATAATATAAAAATTTTATTATTGATGAAAAAAAATTATTATTTAGTTTTTAAAATTTATTAAAATTAACGAAGTGATCCCTATATTTTAAAAAAATTATTATTTAATTCTTATATTTTGATTATCGTCATACAAATTGATCATTTTGTTCATTTTTATTTTTAAATATTTATAAAATAATCAAAATATCATTTATTTGTAGGAATCATTTTGTTAATTTTGATAAATTTCAGAGACTAAATAATAATTAATTTTTAAATTTCGGATTATTTAATAGAAATTTTTTAAATCTAATTTTTTATAAAAAAAAAAATTATAGTTATGAGTTTATATATAGAGAGAGATGAATTATGAGTTTTATTTTAGGATAAGACTTATAATTTAAAAGAAAATAAATTAAGAATATTTTAGATATTAAAAATTATTTTAATTTTATTTTTAATTTTTTAACAGAATTTGAAAAACAAATGATAGAAGGATCAATTTACATGATAAAATCGAAATATAACGACTAAATAATAAGTTTCTCAAAATATAATAATTACTTTATTAATTTAGATAAGTTTTAAATATAAAATACTCTTTTCGTTATTTTTATCTGTCGTTTTAAAATTTTATTTATTTATATTTTTAATTATTATTTTAAATTTTTAAAATAATATTTATTTATTTTTTATATTTTATTTTTATAATATTTAATTAAAATATAATAATTTAATTTAAAATAAAATATAAAATTAAATAAATTATTTTAAATCTAATTAATAAATATTAATTTACTTATAAAATTTTAAAGATAGAAAAAAAAAAGAGGAATTAATAAAAAATCCTAAAAAATATATTAAAATTCATGTGACCTTTCAGTTCCATTAACAATAGAGACCGTCAGACCGGAGCTGTTCGGCTGTCAGTCCGAAAATTACAACACACACTCGTTATAGCGCGTGAATGCACGTTTCGACGGTTTTACTTCACAGAGGATAGTAGAGTTGCTGTGCGGCATTTACAACTAGCAAAAAGTAATTTAAATAAAATTATATTTCAATGATAAAAATAAATATTTATATATTTTACACTGTTATTTTTTTTTAGTACTGAAAAGAAAAATGAGTCATAAATTTATTATCTAAAAAAATATATATTTATCATTATATTATGTTTCAATATATTATTTTCTATTAATATTAATATTTTTTTAGATGATAATTTATTAATCTTTCTTTAGCTTTATGTCTTGTAATCCATCAATATTTGATTTGATGACATTAAAATTACTCTTAAAATTATAAAATTACAAATTTGATTTAAGTTAAAATATAATTAATAAAAAATATCTTTACAGAAAAATGTTGCTGTAATTTATTTTTCTTGATTGCTAATTTGTTATGTAAAAGAAACTTATTTTTTTCTAACCATAAAATCTTTATAGACTGGAATAATTCAAATTAGTTTTGATGGGAATAATTCAATAAGTCAAATTATATACAAGTCTAGTGATAAAATATATTTGAAAAATAAAGAGAACAATGTTTAACGATATGTGACAAGTGAATATTGTGATCAACTTAATAGTAAGAAATTTCACTGTTTAGAGAGATATTTTGGATTTAAATTATCTTTTTATTAATTAATTAATACTAATCACTAATATCAAATTATATATATATAATTTTTAATGTTATATGTCAATTTATATAAAAATAATAATTGTGTCGACTTATTCGTACGTGTAATCACTCATAAACATATTTTATATTTTTGTTCTTCTTTTATATTAACTCCTTATAAAATTATAAGATCATTTTATTTTATTAATTTTTTTTTTTATTTTTAATATATAATAGCTAAATGGGTTAGGACATAAATCACTCTTATTTTTTATATAATGATTGATGGGGAATTCAATAAATTCATTTTATTATTTAGTTAAAATAATTATAACTCAATGGAAAGATTATTTATTATTATTGTTATTACGAATAACCAAGAAGTATGGATGACACAAACCACTGTAAAGCAGAGATTTCCATTATAAGTAAAAGCATAGACCTATCAAGATGGGTTGTCTTTTAACTACCTCATGTTATCCACATAATAATTTTTTTTTTTTAATTTATTATTATTATTTTGGGAGAAGAGAGAAACATGAAATAATGGAATTTTATGGTCCTTTTTGGAATTTTTTCCATTTCTGGAAGAGTTTGATTTCCACTATTTTCACTCAGTTTTTTTTTTCCTAAAAAAGAAAAAGCAAATTAGGACTTGATGGCAATGAAGAAAAAGAAAAGGACCAAAAGAATATGTTTGTCTCTAAGGTGTTGTCTATTTTGGCATCTCTCTGACAATTGGAGCCAGAACGATGCTCTTAATTCTTAAATATATAAACTTTATCATTTAAATATTTTAGGATTTCTCAAGCAGTTTTCTTCACCAAACCACAAGAGAATATGAAATTAATTAAATTCAATCACATTTAATTAAGTCTTTTTTTTTTTAATTTTGTAATATAATTGAAATCTAAATTAACATAAAATAAGTTGATCAATCGGAATCATCTTTTAATTAGTTGTCACATAAGCAAAAACATGATTGGAAAGAGTTGCGATTGTTATTAATAATTAATTGTAACTATGTATTTTTTACAATTTTAAAAGAAGTATATATATATATATATATATATATATATTATACACAAAGGTCCACGGCAAGGCAAAGAGTACGCTCCCTCTTAATTTTAAAAAATTTTTAATATAAAATTATTTTTTAGTCTCTATAATTTATAAAATTAATAAAATTAATTTTTTATTTTAAAAAATTAATCTTTTAGTTCCTAATAAAGTATTATTTAATAATTTTTTTTATATTTTTTGATTCTTTAATTTTTAAAATTTATTAACATAAATTACTATTAAATTCATGAGATTTATTAAAATTAATAAAATAATTCTTTTATTTTAAAAAATTAATTTTTTAATCCTTAATTCATAGTATTTATTCCTAAAAAATTTACGTCTTTTTCTAAATATGAAATGGTGCAATTTCTTCCAAAAAATCTACCGTCCGTCCCTAATTATACATATCAATCATGATCTAAATATTTTACCCATCTATGTCAAAAAATTATTCCTTAATTCTTAAAAAAATAAATTAAATGTATTAATTACTCATTCAGTCTCATAAAAAATATCCTAATTTTGTTTTTAGTGTGTCATAATTTAATTGTCTCATTTTATAATATAAATTATATTTTATTTTAACTTGATAATAATAATTTCATTAAAAATATAAAAATTAATTAAGAGATATAAAATATGAGAAAATTAGAAAGGTGGAGGGAGATTAAGTAATTAATGAATTAAAATATTAAAATAGACTAAAAATTTTCTTAATAATAATATATTTTATAATTAAAACGTTTATTATAAACTGGAGAAAGTATTATTTAATTTATACAACATGGATCACTAGTTAGACATTCACATTCCGATGTAAAATATATTTCTATAATATATTTATCATTCAATATTGTTAGAAAATATGAATTCCTTTCTAAGTTATTATAATAATTATAATATTTTTTTTAAATTTTTTGGGTATTTTATATTTATATTGTACCTCCTATTAAATTCAAAATCCAACCAAATAAATTTGTAAGGAATTAAAATTCTCTTAACATTTATTTTGTCATTTATAAAACTCAAATTTAAAATCTTATTTAAAGAAATTAAATTTCTTACCATTCAAATCAATTAAATTCAATTATTCATTATGATTAACGTGTATAGGTTGGTTGTAGTTATATTGAATTCGTATGTTATGGTATGAGTGTTTGAGAAAGATATTTTATTGAGATATTCAAAGGGAACCAACAAATGCTAGTTGTCATTCAATTATGTCAGCTAAAATATAACAATTGAATAAATTATATTTAATAATTATGCATATACCCAACATGATACAAAATTATTTATAGATATAGATAAATTATTTGATTATTCATTAAGAATAATTTCTTTATTTTCTTGAATTTATTCCTTGTTAACAAGTTTGTAGGATGTTCCTTGTTTTTTTCTCCTTCCCGGCCAGCGCAGGTCTTCATGGAACTCTATTAATAAAAATGTTAACATATGGAAAGTCATTTTCATAAAATTATAGATATCCATGGCCATTAAAAGATTATGAATTTGTTTATTAGGATAGTCATACAATTTGATGGGAACTTAATTATTAATTTAAGCTTACCTAGTAATTATTACAATTGTAGGGGCCTGAAAGTGGTGGATGCAAAATTTTAAATGAGGGGAGACAAAATTTATAAAATTTTTTTTTTTTAAAGAGTGATAAAAGTTTATAAAAAATTTTAAAGTTAAAAAGGTAAAATAAAAATTTAAGAAAAATATAAAAAGATAAAAATTTTGTTGGACAAATATAAAAATAAAAAATAAAAAATTATAGATGTAAGATTAAAAAAAATTATGACATTAGAGGATCACTTGTAAAAAATTTTAGAATTAAAAGGATAAAAGTAAAAAATAAAAAAATAAATATGAAAAAAATAAAAAAATAATCTTTTATATCCAAACATAGACAACTAATTATAATATATATTTAAACATGTAATTGAATTATGTAATATAAAAAATAAAAAATATATTTAGATAAAGTCTCTCATATATTATAAAGAGACTGGCAAACCTTACTTGACCACCATGTTTGGTTTAGATAGTTGTAGTTAGCAAAGATCAGTAATTAATTGTTAATTATTGACCGCGATAAATAATCACTATAAAGTCAAATATTTATTATTATAAATTTTAATAATTTTATTATTAAATTTTAAAACACTATTTCATTTTCAAAATACTAAGGAGTTGTTTGGTTGGTCAATTAAATACTCTTAATTACCGATTGTCAAAGAGTTGTTTGGTTGGCCAATTAAATACTCTTAATTACCGATTGTCAATATGCACGTCGTCAATTAGAAAAATTTATGTTATTTGATTGGCCAACTAAAAACTCCGATTATGATAAAAAAAAATTTCAATCGATAAATCTCATAAGTAGCTATAAGTTGCTTTTAGCGATTTACAATTTGTCAATCACACTTTTACATCAATCACATATTTAGCAATCGCGCTACCAAACATTCCTTAAATATCTTTAGCTAAAAATTGAAAATAAACATAAAATGCTATTCCTAATTGATCATCCAAATTATCGTCATAAATGATTAGCTATCACATTTATCAAGAACCGTGTCTATGAATTCTATATTTTTGAAGTAGCCTCCATTAGATGAATCCCATAAATATTATAATTTTTTATAACTATAACTCAAAATTTTAATATAATTTAAAAGAAAATCTTTTTCTATTTTAAATGTAAGAAATATTTTTCAATTAGGCGGAGAATTATTTTCTTTGTAATGTATAATTTTTATTCTATTATTATTCTTATTTTGATAAGTATCGTTATTTAATATTAATAAAATAAAATTATAAATATGAGTATTACAAAAGAAATTATTTGACTTTTATATAAGTATGCAATTGACAATAATATTATGTAATATGTAGTGAGTGCATAAATATAATATATTTGTGATAAATACAAATATTATGAGAAGATTTGTAATTTTGTCCATTTATAAATTATAATATGTTGATATGATTGATTATTTTTTATTAAAGAATCGTGGATATAAGTGTATTAAGAGACTGAATCACATTAAAATTATTTATATTATTTATTTTATTTTTATATCACTGTATTTATAATTTTGAATTTTTCCTATTATAATTTAGGTATATATTATAGTATAGAAGATTAATTATTTAATTATTTCTCATAACACTTTTTGTTTTTATTCTATATACATAAAAGTCAATTGACTATACTAATAATTAACCACACTGATAATAACAACAATTATAATAGTAGGCGGCGTTGGCCATTTTCACATTAACTATTAAGATGTGTGTACGAGATTAGAACTTGTCGCAATCAAATATACTTGAATACCAAACCAACTGAATTACAGTTATAACACTTGTTGGAGTTCGACTGTGTCTGGTAAAGATAGCTCCATAGAATATGGCAAAGTAAAATTCCTGTAACTAGAAACCAAATTGCCGCAGACAGCAACTGCAAAAATCCAATCTAATTTCGCCATCACTACCCTTTTCCATACACATTCTGATCTATTATTAGGGGCATAGTAATGTATATTAATCGTGTAATGTAATAAGAATTAAAAAAAAATTTCTTCAAAAAATAAATTAAAAAAATTAAAAAGTTGACTATGTGGGCTAGCAAGCCAGCATTCATTCTCTTGGAAAAGTGTGAAATTCTAACAATCGTTCCTTTTTAAAAGAAAAAATTTACAACTTTCATTTTATAGTAAATTTTTATTTTCATTATTTTTAATTTTTCTTAATTTTTTTTTGTAATTTTAATTTTATGTAAATAATATATTCAAAAAATAACTGTTAGAAAAATAAAAATATTTTATTTTTTAAATAAAAAATATATTATTTATATGAAAATAAAAAAATTATTCAAAAAATTAATTTATAAAAATTAACAAATTATTTTCAAAAATTAATGAAATAATTTTTAAAAAATAAATATATATAGTATGAAATGTGTATTATGAATGATTATAATAATATGAGATTTAATTATGGGTTCTTATTAATAATTTTTTAAATATAATATATTATGGTGAAAAGTATAATAAGAAAAAAATATAATAAAGTGATGATGTAGCCTATAAGTACTTTGTTACGTAGTATTATTATATTATACTAATAATGGGCTCGTGCACAAAATTTTGATAATATTTTTTATTTAATTTATATTTCTTCAAATATTTTACTATATACAATATTATTTTTATTTTTATTTAATCATTAATTTAAATATTCTCTTAAGATAATTTGAAATGTTATTAAAAGAAAAAAAAAATTAAATCAAATTTATTATATGTGAGTCAACTGAAAAATAATAAAAAGATATATATATTGAAACTTAAATAAATATAATGACAGAAAAAATGAATGAGTTAACTTAATATAATCTTATTTTTTTTACAGAATTACTTGCATATATGGCAAAAGTTTTTATAAACAACCACTATATTCAATTTTTATTATATGTGTAGATATAAATTACATTAGATAAATATCATCATGTGAATATTAGACTATAAATCTATAATATATTTCTATATATATGATTTTATTTCTCTGTTAGCCTAAAATAACAAATAATTTATTAATGTTTATTTTTAAATTTTTTAAGGCTTAATTAATTTAATTTATGATTAATTATCAGTGTGACTGTCAAATAATTAGTAACTAATCATTATAGAGTGAAAATTTAACAGTTAAAAATTTTAATTCAATAATTTAATTATAATTTTATGTTAAACATTAAATTTTAATTATTAATAATTATTATTTATTTAACAATAAAATTAATAATTAAAATTTTGAATGACTAATATTATCATTTAAAATTTTTTAACAAAAATATATTATTTTTATTTATATAAAAATAAATTTATATAAATATATTTTAGATTCAATTACACATAAATTTACATTTATATAATTAACAACAACATGCTATGTCTTATATAATAATTTCATTAGCTAAACAATGACTTAAATATCTACATTAAAAAAAAATGTTTTTAATTGACTGGCTAAGAAACAACGGAAAGAACGAACGGCCCCCAGTGTAGGGAAGAAAGTAGTTGTGGGCCTCCACATGAACTGACATCTTAAAACGTGGCAAAACCACATGGTCTGTGAGTCCCACATATATGAATTTACCCCATTATTTTAACCAATTATATTAAAAACCTTATATATTTTTAAAATTATATTAAAAAATCTATATATTTTTATTTTATTACACAAAATTTTATATTTTTTCATTAACCAATAAGTAAAAATTTAATTTTTATTAAATTATTTTATTTTAATCCAAAAAATATCATTCTTTAACACTTTTTTTTTTCTTTTTCATTTTTCATTTGTTTAATTTTAAATTAAGGTTTAGATTTTATTTTTAATTTTTCCTTTTTTTCAATTGTTATTGTGTCTCTCTCTTCAAAAATAGTTATGATTTTGATATACTACTTTTCAATAATCCAAGAATTTAGATTTCTCTCTTGTTTCCAATGTATTTCCATTTTTTTAGCCTTTTCTCAGTTATTCAAACGATCTGTCACACATCACGCATTTACTATTTATGGTCAGTTTTTTGTTTTTATTTGCTTTATTTAGCAATGTAATTTAGTCTTGTTTATTTTTTATTTTATTTTTTGAACTCTTTCTAGATCTAGCTTTTTCCTTAATTTGGTTTAATTATATGAAATGGTGATTTGGGTTTAATTTTTATCTATTACTACCAATTTTTCTAAATGCATGAAAGTTTTGCTTTAGGTGTGAAATTTCAATATGAAATTATATTGTTTCAGTTAAATTTGATATGTAATGAAATTAAATATTGAGCTTAACATCAAAGAAGGAATAATATTGAGTTTAACACAAAACATATGAATAATATTGAAAAATAAAGGAATCTTTATAAAATTATAATAATTCAACTTTTGTTTTTGTTAATATAAGTGGAATTAGATTGTTTATTGCTCGGAGCACTATAGGGATAATGCAATTAACTTTAATGAGTTTTATATGTGAGTTGTGAAGGAATGCTAAGATTGTTATTGGACTCTGGTGAATTTTTGAAGAGTTGATACCATTTTTTGAAGAGTTGATACCGTTGTTGGAGTAGAAGTTAGTGTGCAACTGCAATTTGGATTATTTTTTATTTTTGTAATTGAAATTTGTGTGTTTGAAATACGTTGAATTGATTGATTTTGAGTTTAATTTATTTATATTATATAATATTAAATTTGGTGATATGATGATGATAATGAAGTTAAAAATTTTAGTGTGGTGGAGAATGACGATATTTAAATAAAAATTAAATTAAAAATGAAAGACATTATCATCATTTTATACAGATTTAATAATTTTTTTAATAAAAATTTTTTAAATTTCAATGAAATTAAAATATAATTTTTTTTAATATAATAAATTAAAATATAAAAATCTCAAAATAATTAACTATTTTATTTTATTAGATAAACGATGAATACACTGGTTATAAACAAATATTTTCCACCAATTTAGATGCAACCTTGAAGATGGCATGGGAGCCGCGTTAATAATAATACGTAGTCATCACGTGAAAGCGTAGTGATACGTGCGTGTCAGTTTTATTTTATTTTGTTTTATATTTCTACGGGTTCACGTGCTAACTAATACACACTGTTTTTTTTTTCTGCCTAGAAGATATTTCCTTTTTTTAATGTAAGATTCAGATAAAATATTAAGATCATTTTTGAAAAATCTTATTTGATAAAATATAATTTTTTCAATAAAATAAGATTGAAATTTTTTATAAAATTTTTTTAAAATATTATACATATAGATAATAAATTAATTAGCTTAATTTTTAAATTATTTAAATTTATTTAATAATAATTAATAATATTAAAATTTTAAAAAATTATAATATATATTTTTATAATTTTACGATAAATTAAATTTTCATAAAATTACATGATTTATATTTACTTTCAAATCAATTAGATTTTATGCTAAAAGAATTGAATTTTATAATATTTACAAATATAAAAATTAATAAAAAATAATTTATTTAAATTATAATTATATAAAATTTGAGTTTTTAAATAATGAATAACCATCATATTATATTATGTGTTTCAAATTCAGAGTGATAAAATATTATAAAAGTTCACTCATTTAAATGGAATATTAAAATTTATTATTATTATTCTTATTATTAAAATTATATTTTTACTAGATAAAAATAGGATTCTTAATTTTATTTTATCTTGAAAAATATGATAAGTCGCATGATAAATTTCTTAGTTTATTCTAACTTCATTTCTGTTATAATAATTTGTATTAATATGAATTAAGCTATTTTATACAATTGAGCCATGGTAGCAGTGGCAATGGCAATGGCTGAGGAAAGAGTGGGCCCGATAAATATAAAAACAATTTTTGGGAGGAAAAAACTTATGGTTATTAACGCCGTTAAGTTTTTACAAGCAAATTACCCATTTTGTTAAATTTTATTCACTACATAAGAGGATTGGACGTTGACGGCGGGGTCACTTTAGTCAATTGGTCTCCCTTGTGTGGGGCAGCCGGACATTTTATTTTTTTATCATTAAGGACGTGTTTTTTCATGCTCCACTTGCACGCGCTTATCCCGTTCGTTGAAGTCATAACCCGTTTGGTTAGTATTACTGTTTCAACAATCTGAAAATTTGATACATTAAATTTTATTTTTAGAATAAATTTCAAATATTTTAATTATGAAACAAACAGTTAATAACATTTTAATATTATTTTTCAATATTTAAACTTTCTGAAAAAAAAATTAATTTCAATACTTAACAAAATATCAAAGGGTCACATAAAAATAATTTTTTTTTAGAGGATTTTAAGACTATCCTTATCCTGTGGGGAGTGGCTTTTGTAACATGCCTTTCTTAGGCAAATTTTAATTAAAAATTAATTATTTCAGATAAAATTTAATCATAAAGTCATTATCTTTATAAAAATAGATAAATTAATTTAAAAATAAATTAAATAAAAATTAATATTTTAATAAAATTATATTTATTTATAATCACTATTATTATTATCATAAATAATAAATCAAATGATTCAGTCTTTACTAATCAAATTTATTTATTTAACTATATATAAATTACTTATGTCATGACACTCAAAATTCTATCATAAAAAACATATTTTTTAAAGTTTCTTCTAATTTTAATGTCTAAAATCATTAATTTTCTAATAAATTAAAACTTAAATCCGACTTAATTACTACGACACCCTTAAATAATACCAGCAACATTTAATTATAACTTTGTTGATAATAATAAAAAAAAAAAAAAAAAAAAAAACCTAATTTTGAGCTAGCATAAGACCCATTTATATAAAATTAAACTCAAATGGGTAGAGCATATATAGACCTCAAACCCTAAAGGAAAAGGCAAAACAAAACACATTTATGAATTATGACACAGTTTCATTAGTAAATTAAGATAATGAATGAATGGCATGGATTATTAATGGAAGGTGTATCAGTATCATTGCCATTCTTATAACATTGGCAGTGAACCTAGTAACTATAAACTATAAACAAGGATATGAACTAATTTCAGCTCTAAAATAAATTAAAACCCTGAAGAGGTGTTTCCATAAATAGTGTTACAAACTTGCAATTAAATGAAGTGTCCATAACACCTAACTATCCTTCTATAGACCTCGCATGCTCTCTCCTACCTTTTTACCTACAAAATTTTTAATTATTTTTCTCATATATCAAATCCAAATTTTAAATTTAGGCAGAATTATTCGGATTTGAATTTATTAATAACTCATTTGTCATTGAGTATTTAATCCCTTTCCTTAAAAAAAGAATTTTAAAAGCTCTATTTAACATTGTTAGATATTAAGTTATAAAATTTCATTTAAATATTTTTTTCTTTTTAAAAGCTTTTTTTTTTTTTCAATCACTGCAACATACTTGTTTGGTAATTGATACCTATTAGCTATTAAATAGTTAAAGATTAATTATTTATAAAAGTTTAAATTTAAATTTTTTTAAAAAGATTTTTTTTTTTAGTAAAAGATAAAATTATTTTTTAAAAATAATATTTAAATAAAAAAATAAATATTTATTTTTATATTTTATGATCATTAAACATATTAATAGTTAATAATTAATAATTAATAATAATTTTATTAAACACTTAAAACAATCGGTTATTAACTAACAACTATTAGTTATTAACTACTAGCTAATAACTAACAACTGTTATGAATAGTTAAACCAAACGAAACCGTAATACAGATTGTAAATTAAACTTAAAATTTTTTAGTTTTAAAAATAATTTTAATATTATTAAATCAAAATTTTATTTATTTTAATATTCTTTATAATAAAATAATATCACATATTAATTTATGTATTAATTTTATTATTTTTTATTCAAGTATTTTTTTTTTCTAATTTATTAATAATCATTTATTATGAAAAGATTATAATATATTTGATCCACATTATGCATTATATATAAAAACTCGACTGTTGTTTTATTAGTTTCATAATAATTATTAGTTATATATATATATATATATATATAAATTTATTTATTTTCTTCATCTTATCTGTTCGAGCTGTAGTTGTTGTTGTTGTTGTTGTTAGGCTCATTGGAGCTTGCGGCTCATCACGAGCTTTTTTTTTTGTTTTTTTAAAGAAAAAAAGTTTTAAAAAATTATAATTAAACTTTTTTGTTAATTTGAAAATGATTTTTTTCTCTGGTTTGAAGTGCTAGTTACTGGTGAAAAACCAAAGCAAACCCACCCCTAATCCCCAATGCCTAGATTCCTCACTTATCCTCACCCATTCACAGAACCCTTTGGTTTTTGAGCACCATCAAGGCATCAACACAGGCCAATCCACCATTCACACACCTACAGTACCAAAAAGAAAGGGTACAAAATATCTAAACAACAAACAATCATGAAAAGGGAACACCCAAATCTCCATCCTCTATTAGACCCAACCTACGGTGGCACTTCTTCTTCTACTGGGTATTCTTCCATGGCGGTTGCGGCTAATAATAATGATAATAGTTGTAAAGCCAAGATGTGGGAAGAAGAAGCTCAAGCTGACGGTGGAATGGATGAACTTTTGGCTGTTTTGGGTTATAAGGTAAGGTCATCGGACATGGCAGAAGTAGCTCAAAAGCTTGAACAACTTGAAGAAGTTATGTGTCATGTACAAGAAGATGGACTGTCTCATCTTGCTTCTGAAACTGTTCATTATAATCCTTCGGATCTATCCACATGGCTTGAAAGTATGCTTTCTGAGCTCAATCCAAATCCCAATTTCGATTCTGTTGTTGTCCCTTCACAGCCTTCTTCTTTACATGATTCATTTCTTGCTCCTCCTGAATCTTCTACTCTTACCTCCATCGATTTCGCCGACCATACCCATCATCAACAACAACAACGGCAAGACCAACAAAAAACGAACAACACACACAGTCGAGGAGTTGTATTCGAAGAATCTTCATCTTCTGATTACGATCTCAAAGCTATTCCTGGTAAAGCTATTTTTGCTCAGTCTCATCAAATCGATTCTTCTTCTTCTTCTTCTTCTTCCCGAAACCCTAAACGCTTGAAACCCACATACCCGCCGCCGCCACCAGCAACACCGTCTTCGTCTTCTACTGTTGGTGGTTCTAGTTCAGTTTCTGGTTCTTTTGGTGTTTTCACCGAGTCAACTCGTCCAGTAGTCCTTGTTGACTCACAAGAAAACGGAATCCGACTAGTTCATCTTCTAATGGCTTGTGCCGAAGCCATTCAAGAAAATAATGTCACTCTTGCGGAAGCTATTGTCAAGCAAATCGGTTTCTTGGCCATCTCTCAAGCCGGAGCTATGCGTAAAGTGGCTACCTATTTCGCAGAGGCCTTAGCTCGCAGGATCTATAGACTCCGTCCTCAAAGTCCTATGGACCATTCCCTGTCCGATATTCTCCAGATGCACTTCTATGAAACTTGCCCATATCTCAAATTCGCTCATTTCACTGCGAATCAAGCAATACTTGAGGCCTTTGAAGGGAAAAAAAGAGTTCATGTTATCGATTTCTCCATGAATCAAGGGATGCAGTGGCCTGCTTTGCTGCAAGCTCTCGCGCTTAGACCTGGTGGGCCGCCGGCTTTTCGATTGACTGGAATTGGGCCGCCATCTCATGATAATTCCGACCATCTTCAAGAAGTGGGTTGGAAATTGGCTCAATTAGCAGAGACTATTCACGTTGAGTTTGAATATAGGGGTTTTGTAGCTAATAGTCTAGCTGATCTGGACGCTTCTATGCTCGAACTTAGACCCCGTGAGTTCGAATCAGTAGCTGTTAACTCAGTTTTCGAGTTACATAAGTTGTTAGCAAGACCTGGAGCCATTGACAAGGTACTTTCAGTAGTGAGACAGATGAAACCAGAGATTGTTACCATTGTTGAGCAAGAAGCGAACCATAACGGTCCGGTTTTCTTGGACCGGTTTACTGAGTCATTGCATTATTATTCGACTCTGTTTGACTCGTTGGAAGGATCGGTGAGTACTGAAGATAAGGTGATGTCGGAGGTGTATTTAGGTGAACAGATTTGCAATGTTGTCGCATGTGAAGGGGCTGACAGAGTTGAAAGACATGAGACATTAACTCAATGGAGAAGTCGTCTGGGTTCATCTGGGTTTGTACCTGTTCATCTCGGGTCCAATGCTTTTAAGCAAGCAAGCATGTTACTGGCCTTATTTGCCGGTGGAGATGGGTATAAAGTGGATGAGAATAGTGGGTGTTTGACGCTGGGTTGGCATACACGGCCACTGATTGCAACGTCGGCATGGCGGCTTGCCAACGTACAAGTATTAACTCACTGAGTTGTAAACTCGCTCACTGAGTGAGTTGGGTCAACTCTGTCTCAACCTCACCAAAACCCTAGTGGGATTTTACTAGTGTAATATGCTGAGCTGGTCCTGGGTAAAACTGAGACCCACCACTCACTCGAGTCTCTTCAATATTACCTTTTCATTTTCACTTTCCTTTTGTTTAGGTAATTATAACTACTAGTAGTGTTTGTTCTGCTAAAATTCCAGAAACCTACAACAGATTCCTCATCTTTGTTCATGTCAGGAAAGCAAACAACAATCATTAAAATGTAAAAAAGGCTTTCATCTCTATGCTAAAGTTCCTTCATTTTGTTGTCAATCTTGCATATTTCAACTTAAAAAACTCTTCTTCTTCTTCAAACTGTACACCTTTCTCTTTATTATCATCACATCACTTCTCACCTCTGTACAACTTGCTCATTTTGTTATACCAAATATTACAACCCTTTCTTTCACTTTTTTGGAGGCCGTATCCATGGACCATTAATTATTTTTTTGCTTTAATTAAGAGCTTAATCCATTATTAGGAATTAACTTAATACCAATTAGCATGATTAATTATTTGGGAAAATCTAGCTGGAAATACAATGAAGGGAAAATTAATCAAGACTTTTTTAATCTTCGTAATACAGATCAAATTACAACTAATTGGCACTGCATGTTGTGATTAATTGTTCTAAGCATTTGATAATTTATGGTGGAAATTAAGCAATTTTTCTGTTTTCCATATGGTCTTGCCTGCCCAAGAACTCTCTGATTTTCCGTTCATAAAATCAAAAGTTCCAATATTTCTCTATCTGCATCCCAATTGGATTTAAATCTTCAATCTTAAGCGTTCTAGTGATGCAACGTCAAAGTCAAAACTCTTCTATAGTTATGAAAACACGAAAATTAATGCAACAAAATAAAATTTAGCAGTTAAATCCGTTGATATTCCCACAAAATTTGTATAAAGCAATTTAATTTACCCTTTTTAATTGAAATATTGGTTTAAGGTTGAATAATAACAATAAATAAGAGTAAATTAAATCCCAATTAACGTCATCTCTCAAAGTAATGTTGCTCCGTCAACATCTAAACCAGATCTGGCCACCAATTTGGTGGATCTCCATATCAAGAACACACTGTCTCTTTATGTGATGATTAACAAGTAGATTTTCAACTACTTTTTCCTTAAAACAGATGAAAAACAAAGTAATTAAATGGAAAGCTAAAAAAAGCATTAATTGAGCTTAAATGGTAAAAGAATAGAACATAAATTTCATGTATTAAATGGCAGTATACTTGGTACCCATTATTATATATATATATTTTACTATAGTTTTAACATGATATAAATATATATGTAGATGAGTGTAGCTATAAGCTAGATGTAATATAATAATATATAACAGAACAGAAGTGCAATGTCCCATTGTCCCATTAATTAGGAAATTTAAAGAAAGAACATGTGAGATTTCTCAGTATTTGTGGACACAAATGAATCATATATTTAGTGTATAGTAGTCTAGTAGGAGACTAAATGAATGAAAGGAAGCACCATGTGGCCACATTAGCCTATAATCTATTTCTATATAATTTAATTATGTATGTACACAACGAATAATAATTAATGAGGAATAGTAATTTTTTAATATCCAAGTTGCGTACTTGCATGTGGGGTTGGAAATTCGAATTACTAGCTGATCCCTATTTCATTCATCTTTGGAGATCACATCACATTGGCATTTCAAAAGCTTACATTTTGCTTTGTTCCACCAACAAATAGGGTTTTTTCAAAAAGAAAGAAAAAAGTTCTAAGAGGGGCAAAAGGGAAAAATAAAAAAGAAGAAAGGGTTGTCCGCTACTTTTCGTGATCAGATATGCCCAAAATTATATTGGGAAGTGGTCCATTTATATAATTTTTGGTCCTTCAAATTGTTTATTCATTGGGTTAAATCTAACACAGCCAAGTCAAACTTAAATTGTTGATTTTTTTGAAGAAAAATAAAAATAAAAATAAAAAGATTATTCCATGCTTCTACCAATTAATATCCATTAAATTAATAAAGAACCTCACACTTTTATTAATTAAACAAATTTTGAAATTTATGATTACACATGGTTTTTTAATGTATAATAATTATTTTATTAATATACAATAAAATCAACTACCAAGTAAACAAAATAAATAACATAAATCAATTTGAAAGTAACAAACAATAATATATTCAAAATTCTAATTAAAAAAAATTAACCTTAATTATCTTTCACCATAGTAAGTCCAACTCTTTCATTTGTAAAAAATAAAAATTATTGGTGAAAGCAAAAATATATTGAAAAATATCTAACATATATAAAGAAAAGGTATTAAAATTATAAATCCATATCCTTAAATGTATATAGAAATATTAAAATATAAATTCTTACCATTGTTAAATAAGATGCCATTTATCTAGCTACCTATATCTGTACTATATATATTAAAATAATAATTTATAAATATCAATATAAGAGATAAATTAATTATATTATTATTAATTGCACATACACATACTTATTTAGAAGAACATTATTATTTTATAAACAAATAGTCTTTCAATTTTACAGTAAACATTCTAATTTTTTTTTTATATATCTCATTTTTTTAATCTAAATTATATTTTATTTTAATTTAAAATAATATTTTTTATTCAAAATATGATAAAAATTATAAAAATTAAATAAAAAATATATAATATGGGAAAATTAAAAATATGAAGGAGAGATTAAAATAATTAATAAATTAAAATAATAAATAAATTATAAATATTAAAATATATATATAAAAAATTCTTAATAATCATGCTGCAATTAAAAAGTTTATTATGAAATGAATGAAAAATATAAATATAAATTAAGTCATTAATATATAAAAATTAAACTAATATTAATAAAAAAAAATTCATAAAAAAAAAAGTACCTTATCTTTTAAACGAATTAATAGGGAACATAAATGACAAGATTTCAGAAAAATAAAACCATACAAAACTCACTGAATAAAGTATGAGTAGGTTGTATCACATTGATTAATATAAATGACTTATAATTAAAAAAAAAAATAATCATATAAAAATGTGAGATAAAATTCAATCTATTACCTTACCTTTGACTTTGTGGGTTAAAAAAATGTAACGTGCTAGTAGAGTTTTAAGTCTGTATCTATTGCACGTGGGCTTGATAACTTTTTCCAGTTGTGTGTGGGTTGGTTTCAGATGGATTCAAATTGGACCATCAAATGCTTGTTAAGTGTTAAATATATAAAATTAACATGAATGAATGAATTATAAAAAGGATAATTCAGTTAAAATTAATTTTTGACTTGTAAAGTTCAATTTATTATAAATCTTTTACCTTTTGTCCCTTTCAATTCTCAAAATTATATTAAAATAGTGAAATTAATATTTAATATTATTCAGAACGAAATTCATTCCCAATAAATAAGTGTATATAGAAGGGATGATAAAAAAAATTATATATATATATTGATATATAAATTTTTTATTTAAACTTATAAAAACATAATGATATAGAAAAAATCTTGATGAGATGATTTAATATAATTTTATTAACGTAAATTTATCAAAAATTAATTTTAAAATAATTAATAATTCAGATATATAAACTTTTATAAATTAATTAAATATATATTTATTAAATTATAAATATTTTCTTTAAATTGATAAATTATTAATTAATTAATGTATAATTATTAATGATATTAATTTATTGAGCATACACTAAATAATTGACGGAATTACAGGATTCAGTTAAATTGTTGATTTTCAATTTAGGAGCTACCGGACCGAAGGGAATCCAAGAAGAAGTGAAAAGGTCAAAGTAAAAAATTCTGAAGAAAATTAAGTTTTAGAAGGCATATATAGGGAGTGTGTATTAAGGTAAAATATAGATTCAATGATGAGTTGGGTATACAAAACCGAATGAAACGTGACAAAATTGCCAACCCAATTGAGAACATTCTTGTGGAATTTGGAGATGGATGTGTCGGTCAGAATATCATTTCACTCGTGAGTTTGACACAGCTTTTGGATGTCGGATACTTGACAGTGAGTGTGATACTTTTAATTAAGCTTTGACTATTATTATTATTAATAATGTTCATGATTTGTTCAGATAAAAGTTTTCAATTGGATGGAGATGTGCTAAGTTATCCAAATCTTCCTTAGCATCATCCCCTAGTTAGCTAGTCTCAATCATAAAATTGTAGTTTTTGCAAACCCATATTGCATTTTTTATTTTCTGAGTTGTTAAAATTAAATTAAGAGTTGATGTACAAGTTGAAATTTGGCCAAAATGCAGCTTCTAATAGTAAAAACAACCAATCCCTGACCCTGTTTAAGATTTCAAGTAATATGAAAAGAGATGGACAAGGCTGATCTCACCCTCTACTCTTTTTGAAAGTTTAAAACTATGAATCCATGTCCTTGAGTAGATTTCTCCCTTTAAAAAAAAAATTAACTCTCTCAAATTTATCAATTACGTAGCATAAATTTTATTAATTAAAAAATATATTCATAAATCGATAAATTAATAATTTATTAATTTAAAAAATATTTATAATTTAATAAAAATATATTTAATCAATTAAAATTCATTATATTTTATTAATTTTGTAATTAATTTAATAAGAATTAAATGAATTGAATTAAAAAAAAATATAAAATAAAATATGAATTAAATAAATTTAATAGAAAATATTTAATAAATTCAATATCAATTAAATGAAATGAAAAAAACCGAATATAATTATTTAGATTTAAAATAATTTTTATTGTTATATTTTAATAAAATATTATAATCTATTATATTTACAATATTAATAAATTATTAATTTATAATATAAATAAGATTATATAATTATATAAAAATTTTTAGAAAAATATTATTTTATTGATTTACCGATTAACTCAAATCGATACCATAAAAAATTATTATATAATCAAAATTATTAATTTATCGAATATTAATTTATAGAGATTATATTGCATCATTAAATATTAATACATTACTAATATTTAATAATATATGATTGTATATTATATCTAATAATATTATTTTTTCTTTTTAAAGTTTTGGATAAATAAAGGGGGCCTTTGAGATTAAAAGACCCAAAAAAGAGAAAAAAGTTGTTGCTGTATATGCTTCGAATTTCAATATTGTGTACATGGACCACAATAGATTCATACAGCTCCTGGGCCTATGGGCCTGGAAAGGATTTAATGCAGAGTTTATGCTACTGGATTAGTAGTATGATAAGCAAGCAATAATTACATAAAATCCTAATAAGTATTAAGTTTTAAAAGATATAACTTTATACAGAGAGAGAGAGAGAGTAAAATTGAAAAGTAACATCTAATCCAAAGTCCCAAACATTTCAATTTCATCTCCAATAAAAAAATTAATAAGGTGGAATTCTATATTATTTCTTTTTTGTTCTATTTTAACAGAAGGCTGCACCGAGTCCAAGTCTCTACTTGGTTTAACTAAGTCACAGTCTCAAAGCCCATTATAAATTTTAAAAAAGAGTGGGTTTCAGACTCTGTCTTTAGGCCTTTTAACAAAGAAAGTCTTTAAGCCCAATTTTCTGTTTTCATATCGAAGATTATAAAATCTTTGTTTTTGTAACTTTGTTTTAGGAAGCTTAAGCCTTTAATTATGAAAAATATATTTTATTTTATTATTCAAATTGAAAATTTTTCTAGACATCACATTTCTATTTTCTATTTTCTTGAAATCATTTTCTGGAAACAGACTTTGTTTTTCATAATGAAACGAGATTTTATATTCTACTCATATCAATTATAATATTACAACACCACTATTCCAAATTTCTGAAGAAAATTATTGAGAGATATTGGAAATATTTCATACTTTTCAATTTTTTTTTTTTTTTAAAAAAGAAAAAAAATGAAGAAAATTATAGGTGTTGGCCTAGAATATTAAATGCTCCATGTATAACCTATTCCCCAAACATTATCAATAACAAGAAAATAAGGCATAGAAATTATCTTCAAATAGTTTCAACTTTCATATTCATATATAATTTATGTAGTGGCTTTATGAATTTTAATCAAAGACATAAACCACTAGTAGAGATAGAATATTACATAGGCAGGTAGGTAGGTAGGTAGGTAGTGGCAGACAGGCTAAAATTGTTGAAATTAAGCCTAATAAGGCTAAAAAAAAAAAAAAAAAGAAAAATGATAATGACACACATAAAGGTAGTGTGTCCGTGAAAGCTTTGATTGTACAATTGTACAAATAATTTTGTTTGTTAGTAAATGTGTGATCTTTGGACACAAAATCCACTTATCTTCTTTTGAATGGACCAGATCTCAACTTGCCAAGATTATTTGTTTTACAGTCCCACGCACAAATTAATTGAATTTTATGTCTTTTTTTGCTTATAATATGGTTAAAATGTAGGCCTTTTGAATTCATATATATTTATAATAATCCAGTGTTGACAATTATAAGTGTAAGTTACTAAAAATAAGTTTATAATTGAGTAACATTTATTTATTTATTTAGTAGGTAAAAGTAAATTAGAGTCAAATAAATTTCATATCAACATTGCTGAAAAATAATGCGGAGCAAATGTGACAGGAAAAGCTAAAAGTTGCTGCGAAAAGTAGAAATTGAAAGGAACGTATGGAAAATGGGATCATTTTCCGTGCAATAATGAATCTGGATATGGTAGTACAATAATAATACGACCTAAAAGAACTATTATCTCTATCAACACTACCTTCATTTATTAGATTTTTTTTTTTTTTCAAAATTCTATTGATTTCAGAATTCTTAATGCCTTGTGAATATTATGAATGAAATAAATTAAAGAAAATAATCCAAAGTATGATTCATTCTATAATTTCAAGTTGCTTTGTATCGTATTCAATTTATGCAACTCCATTGTTATTTTTTGGGAAATAAAAGAGGGAAAATAAATAAATAAATAGAGAGATGAAAACATTGACAAAGGAAAATTTATTTTCTTTCTTTCTGTTTGGATAAAATCTAAAGAAAGAAAATTTGATAATAATAATAGGGTGGTGATATTGATACTCCCCTTATAATTTTAACACTCTCACTACCTTTTTTATTATCGAATTTGGCTATAATATTTTTATTACATTACTAATAACTCTCATAAAAAAAATATTTAATTTTCATTTCCTTTTATATGTTATTATTATATTATTTTTTAATTTATATAAATATTTTTTATATTTTAAAAAAATATATGGTACTAAAAATTATATATATAAATACATATATAATTTTACATAAAGAAAATATCATAATAAAATATTCATTTTTATATGTTATAAAATAAATTTTCTTCCAAATTGTGTATTTTGTTTAACTTTTTTCAAAAGAATTTTTTTTATTATCAAGAAAATTAATTAACCAAATAAAAAAAATATTAATATTTCTCAATATATTTTAAAAATAATATAATAATCTCAAAAATATATATTTTTAATAACAATATACTTTTTAATTCTTTATTTATTATTTTAATCCTATAATTTATTCAAATTATAAAGGAAAAACATATAATTTATTAGGATGTTTTAGTAAAATATATATTTTCAATAAGTATAATTTAAAATTTTTTCTTAAAATAAAATATTATAAAATTATAATTTAAGAATTTATTTTGTAAATTATTTTTCTTATTAAAAATGAAAAAATATATGTTTGCTAAGGAAAATATAAAAAATTATAAAATAAAAGAAATTTATTTCATAGTTAAAATGAAAAATTATATTATTATTTTAAATACACTAGAGATATTATTACGTTACATATTAAAAATCTTATTCCATACTAATTCATATTGAATTTAAATTATATTTATAATGTTTAATATAATAATTATTGATAATTGAAAATTTATCTATTTTAATATTATATTTAATTTTTAATATGTAACGTACATAATAATATCTCTGGTGTATATAAAAAAAAAAAATACGAAGCAATGAAATACTTGTAATTACATTTGGATATAAATTAGATGTATAAATAAAATGACTATTACTATTTTTGTATTTATATTTTATAGACTAAAGGACAAAATTGTGGTGGACCACTTCTTGTTATATTTAACTTAAAAGTGCACGTATAAGGCTGATATGGCAACATCCAAATCTTATAAGGAAACTAAACACTCTCCAAGAGAAGACTAGGATAACCCGTTAACGGCTTCTTTCATTTTAGATATTTAATAAAGACAGGATAAAAGATCTAACAGGAAATTATTAAGTAAAGAGAGTGTGTTACTTTTATTTATATAAAAATAAATATATAATTATATTTTTATTTTAATTATATATAAACTTATTTTTATATAAATAAAAAACCATATATATTTTTCCGTTCCACTTAATAATTTATCAAATTTACTTGTAAATTTAATTCTATCACTTTAAATATTTTAAAAATTAAATTTGACTTGAAATTCAATTTTACATATCCACTCAATTTTAAAAAATAGAATCACTTTCTTTTTCTATTCATCTCAAATTATAAATGCAGTTAATTTATTAATATATTCTTATTTAATATATTTCACTATTAATATATCATATTTTTACCAACAAATTAATAATAAATTTTATTAAACTATTAACTAAAATATACATGTATTTTTTTATATTCCTCATTAAATATAATTCATATCACCATCGCTGAAAAATACTGCAGAGCAAATGTGAAAGGAAAAGCTAAATTGCTGCGAAAATTGTAGAAAATAGAAAGTGAAAAGGACGTATGGAAAATAGTGAATAATGTTGTACACTAATATCATTCCAGAAATTATGACCTATCCATGCAACTTGCTTTCAATATCAAAAGCTTTAGACTCCAATAAAACTTCAAATTGGCAACAAGCCATATATATAAATAATGTATAATTAACATAATACTGACTGATTGACTTCAAAAGAATCACTTTTTAAAGGTAAATCATGTTAATATCATAAAAATTTCAAATCAAGTAATGGAGATCCCATAATAAGATTGGAAAATAAATTTCACCCACAACGCCTGACAGACTTTAATTATCAAACTATCTAACCACTTCTTCAAAACTACCTATCACAATAATTTTGTATAGGCAACATCTTCCTGTGTGGTGTGTGAACATAATGTGCATTCAACACAACTAGCAAGTATCAGAAAAAGAAAAAGGAAGCATCAGTTCAGTTAGACACAAAAAAAATGCCTTTTTATTCAAGAACAAAAATTCCAAGAGTACAAATTTATTCCCTGAATAATAATCTTCAGGTTTCTGACTGACTCAAACCAGAACATTTTAAGAAATTGCCAAAACATGACTAAATTCAAATTGGCAATTAATATGACATTGAAAAACAAAGCATGAAATTGGAAAGCAAAGCAAGAGAGAACAAATTCCATTACTCGGAATGGATAATGAACTGATGAAAATGTATAGAAGGATAGGTTCCATTACTCATTCCAATTAATGAGACGATATCTTAAGATTGAGAGACTTATTAATCCATGACTTCCAACTCCCACTCCCCTTTTGACCAACCGCTGCATTTGGCCTTGCACCATCAGCTACCTTCACCTGCTGCTGTGGCTTCTTGCATAGCATAAAACTGCGAGACCCCAGTGATCCAATTGTTTCCCATGAGCTCGGAGCTGCAATTCGAAATTCAAAATCAATGTTAAAAAAACAATTCCATTATGAAAATTATCATTGAATTGATTTGGGTTTTTAATGCCCAAGAGAACAGGCAATCAAAAAAGCATTCTTCTCTGCTAAGAAGATTAGCATAATCTAAAAACAATTTTTTTTTTCTTTTGGAATTAGGATTATAAATTTGACAGAGTATGAATTTTCATACAAAATCAAACAAACAAATCAATAGAAATCGAATCATTCAAAACAAAATTGAAAAGAGGGTTCAGAATTTGCTTACCACCAGAGCCAGCACTGGGGCAATAAAGGAAGAAGTCGTTGAGATCAGAGCCAAGAACAGGAAGCCGACCTTCACGGGCATAGGATTTCAACGCAGTATCAATAACAGCAGCCACAATCTCATCCTCATTCACCACAAACCGGATCGGCCCAGCACTCCCCAACACCGTCACGCTAATTAAGAGCCTGTTGCCTTTCGCGGGCTGATTCTTCTTCGGCTTGTAGAGCAACATCGCTAATAACACAAATTTAAAGAAAATCCCTTTTGGTTTTTCAAGAAAATCGACCCTTTTTTCAAGAAAAAAGAACAAATAAAACAAAAAGATCTCAATGGAGATCAAAGAATAGACAAAAAAAGAGAATTGGATTCTTTTTGTTTTCTTTTTCAAAAAAATCAAATAAAATTCACGACTGGAAGAAACAAAGACGAGAGAATGAATTCAGGGGTCGACACCGAGGCAGCGGTAGTACCAGCCTTCCTTGCAAGATCCAAAAGCAAAAGCAGAGGCAGCAGAGACAAAGCCCGCCCTTGATTGACAAAGGCAGAGCATGTAATTACTACTGCTTAAGATTTCCACCATTCACAAAGATAACAATAAGATCCTTCTTTGGATGATCTATTTCTTTGGTTTTTAAAGAAACAGAGCAAAGTTTCCCCAACACCGAGGAATCAAGAAATTTAATTAGGCTTTAAGAGTAGGTCAAAAACAGAGACAAAGGATTTGGGTAGGAATTGTTAGAAGCTAAAGGAGAAACTTTTATGGAGTTGGTGAGATGGGTTTTTGGATTATTTATATTGAAAAGGGGATTCAAGGTGTGGCCAGGGTTACTGGGTTATTAGGGTTTGTTGTTGACCCTTAATTTTGTGTCTGTGTAGTTAATTTGGTTTCTTAATAATAATTAAATAAATTTGTTAGCCTGTCAGGGTTAGGTATTTTGCGCCAACCTTAATAAAGTATATGCCTAATGCCTTGTGCCACGCCGTTTACCTCTCTATTTGGGAAACTCCAAGTTGGTTCTAACAAGATTTTGTGTCCTTTTCGGTAATTTTAATTTCCCTACAAACACGCCCGTTTTAATTATTGAAGCGGACATTATTTCGAGCTTTTTTCTTAAAAATAATAAAAAAAAAAAAAAAAAATTATCATTTCATAATAAAATATATTATTATTATAGATTTATACCAATAGCGCATCTGATATCCGTGCTGTCTGACACAGCGTACTCAATGCCTGTTTTGTCTGACACAGCGTATCCAAGACCCGCGTTATTTGACTCAGCACATCCAATACCTGCTCTGTCTGATATAGTGCATTCAAAACTCGCGCTATCTGACACGGCACTGAGTTATATATATATTTTTTTTAAATTAATATTTTTTTAATTTTTTATTAAATTAATTTAAAAATATAGATCTCCAACATTAAAATTAAATTAATGACACAGCGCATTTACATTTAATTAAAATATTCTAAATATTAACTTAAAATATTACGCAAAACAATATTAATAAAATGAAAATAACTTTTTAATATTTCTAAGTTAATATTAAAAAGTTTAAACAATAATCAATCACAAAATAAAAAAAAAATAATATAGAAAAAAAAATAATAATTTGCTGATTGTACGGTTAAATGAAAAATATTTGGGGAGTTGAAAAATTAAAGAGTCTAAATCTAATAAAATATTATTATAAATAATTAATTTACAAATTGATAAAAAAAATAACACTAACAAATTTAATATTATGTGTGTAAATTATTAACTAAACTTTCTAAAATAAATAATTTAACAATAAAAATATAATACATCAAAAATATTTATTTTTAAAATTTAATTATTTAATTAAATAAATTTAATACTATCATGATTCTAATAAAAATACTATTAACTAGTTTTAGGTATTAATTTTAAAAAAAATTACTTACAGATATTGTGTTAACTGGAATAAAAAAAATTAGAGGTCTGCATTTTTAAATTAATTTAATAAAAAATTAAAAAAATATTAATTTAAAAAAAATAAAATAAAAAATAAAAATATAGCGCAGTTCTTGACGCAGCGCGGATCTTAAATGCGCTGCGTCAGACAGTGCGGACCCTGTGTCAAACAGTGCGGGTATTAGATGCGCTATTGGTATAAATTGGTAATAATAATAGATTTTGTTATAAAATGGTAAATTTTTTTTTTTTGTTATTTTTAAGTAAAAAGCTCGTGTATTCGATATCCTTAATTGCATTTTAAAACTACTTGTTATAATTGATCCACAAACCTGCGGTCAGTAGCGAAACTATAACTTTATATTTGGGGGCCAAACTCTGTAGACAGTTATACTATCTGAAAGAGTTAAGATTGAAAAAATTCAAGCAGCCATTAAAACTGCTCAAGGTTAAGGTTAGGTCAATTAGGAAAAGTAAATCTCTCTATTATTAAATTATTTCAATCATCTATATAGTACAACAAATAAAAGTTAAACTTACATACTACCAGCTAAGATCACATGACTATCAGACGTGACTTCAAAAAAATATCCCTACTAATTATATACCAAATACAATCAAACTACAAGTGTTTAATTAATTTATCTTCTATTATAAATACTAACAAAGATATTCGATTAATTAATAATAGAAAAATCATGACTTTATCATTGTAGTGGGGGCTAGTTTTATTATCAATAGGCTCTTATTTTTGTTTCGGGAGGGCTATTTTTTATTATTATGGACTCATTTGAAAAAACATATATAAATATACGAGCCTTATTTTTTTTCGAGTTTTGGAGGGGGAGGAGCCCCTGCATCAATGCAGGTGGTTCCACCCCTGGTTGCGGTGAGAGAAGAGCAGTAACGAGACAATTAACAATACTATATAGTTATGAGCACAATATTACTAACCTCCTACATATATCAAAAGATATCATTCAATTCTCAGTGCTCCCCATGATAACCTTTTTAGTCTCATTGATGAATCACTGAATAAAAAATTGATTGATGTATTTAATCTTATATATTATAAAATGATGGAATAATACAAACTAAACAAGTTAAAAACATGAAAAAAGATATCTGAATATTCATCTTAATTTGGGTTCAAATGTGGAGGCTGAGAGTGGGGAAACACAAAATCAAAGGCATTGCAAGCATGCCAAAACATTTTAAAAAGTGAAAAGATGTTTGTTGGATGTCCATTCCCACCCAATTCTCTCACTGCTGTGTACGTCTGGTTGTAGGTTCACTCCACCCCACCATTACATGTCTTCACCCTAACAAAATCCTCTTACCATATCCAATATCTCACTGTTCAAATCCCATAAGAAACACACTTTTTGAGTATGTCATCAATTTTTCCATCAGATTGTTTATCAGTCACTAGCTAGGTTCACTCCACCGCACCATTACTTGTCTCCAACATTATTTGCTTTTACCTTGTTTTGTTACTATTAGAAAATAAAAATTTTCATTGAAAATTTAAAATTAAGAATATAAACAATTTTGAAGTTTTGGATTAGAATTTTGATAATTATATCAGATTGCTCAATCTTCAAATTCTCTAGGTAAGCCAGCAATCTTTTTGGACTCCAATAGTTCCAAACTCCCAAACTTCCTAATTAAATGACTCAACAACTAAAAAAATTAATCTTATAGATCTTGCACGAAACAATTGGACTTTTAATCCAACTAAGAATTTTTTAAAATTTAATTTCAAATGCAAAAGAATTTTTTTTCGAAATTTAATTAATAAAGAAGATTAATAAGATGGTATATATTGTATTTGAATTTAAAATCTTTTACTCATAAGATTATAATACATTATCCACATAATCAATATCATGTTGGAAATGAATCCGGCCACATGAAACATAACAAAATAATTAAAGGACTTAGAGGAGAGAATGAATATTCAATCCAATATAAGTCAATGTATTTTTTATAATTATATGTTGATTTAGTTATTATTATTAATTAATTATTAGCGATTAACTGTTAATAATCAACGACTAACTATTGATAATTACGAGTAATAGTATGAGCATTTACAATTCAATGGATAAAAATAGATTATTATATTATAAAATAACGACTAAGGATATTGGTATTTTTTATTTTAAATTTTACATTCTAATATTTAAATCTTTAAAATTTATCTTATTTATTATTAATATTTGAAGTATTTAATATATATACACATAAATGTACCACATATTATATTTTTATTATAATTTAAATATATTATAAAAATATATATAAATAAATATTTTATGGTTGTTATAAAAGGGTAAGTGGAGTATTTCAAAATTTATGGTGTTGGTGAAGAAAGCATTATTATGATTGATGGGAATTAGCGGAGGAGAAAAGGCATGATATTTGGTGGTATTTTTGTAAATTTATTTTGGTATTGTTTTAAATTATTGAAACATTGAGTGACGATTTTTTAACTAGTGTTTCAATATTCAAAAGCTATTTTAAGTAGCTTTTAGAGTTTCTTTGTAAATTATGATACGTCGAAGGTTGGTGCTGTTTAAGTAAAGGATTTTTGTCCACCAAAAACATATAATCAGCGGTGGATACTCAAAAGATAAAAATTAATCCCCATCAACCAAAGGGAACCGTATTTTAATATTTGTTACAAGTACACTCAAGATTTTAATATGGTATTATAAATTTTAAGTAAAAATTTTTTATTTATCATTTTAAGTGATTTTTAACTTGATTAAGATTCTTAAAACAAATGTCATTAAATAATTTAAAATAATTAAATGTAAATAATTTTAATTTTAATTATTGAATGTCATGATTAAACACTCTCTAAATATATCTATAATATATATAAATATACGAAAAGGGAGGAATATGTTAATAAACAAAATAAACACACTAATTTTCCATGTTTCTTAAACTAAATATCTATCTATCTATTATTATTATTATAATAGTAGGATTTACATTATTATTATTATTGCATAAGAAAATCCTATTATAATTATAGATGGCTAAATGAATCTGAATCCGGAAATTTGATTTGACTCGCCAGACACCGAATTTTATCTAGGTTTGATTTCAATAGTTAACAATCCGAAATCCGAATCATTATATCTGAAAGTGATCCATATCCGAAAATTAACCGATATGATAAAAACCAAAACTCGTGAATGAATCAACCCAAGAAGATATCGAACTCGCTCACTGACCCACCCAAGTGATCGAAAATCCAACAATAACTCAATCTAAGAATGATTCGAACCTGACATTGGATCAACCAGAAATGACCCAAATCCGAACATAACCTAACTGAAAAATAATCCAACCCGAATATTGACCTATCTTGAAGGCCACCCGAACTCAAAATAACTAAAATATGATATTACCCAAATAGAAAATGATCTGATCCGAAACCACTCGATATTTAAAAAAAATCTAAAATCTACATATAATTATATATGAGAAAAAATCTAAATTATAAAATTATTTACTTAATTTTCTTAAAAAAAATTAATATGAATTCTTGATATATATATATATATATATATATATATATATATATATATATATATATATATATATATATATATATATCTATATATTTTTTTATTTTTTTATTAGATCTTAGTAT
>CANXYC010146194.1:0-10193 GCA_948193065.1 Aleurites moluccanus
TGAGATGATATGACCGAATATTCATAATGCTAAACCATATGATTCTTGCATACTTGATATTATATCATTGAGCTATTAATTGAAAATTTATGATATCCTAACGATATTCAATATGTATTGGGAGTATACTCTAGATCTCCGTAGTTAGTCATTGAGGATGATAATATTTTAACGTATAATTTGTTAATTGTTTTGGGTTACCCTTGTTTCTTAGTGATATGGGATACATTTTTTGATCAATAAGGAATAAGAGAAAATTATGAAATGATATAGTAAAGAAATGAATTATGTTTATATGGATTATGAAAATGATATTATATGATATTTATAATTGATATAATTGTGTATGAGATCGAGGATATATGAGTTCTATGGGTTTATGGTGGTTTTAAGCCTACCCTTATCTTAGGACTGTCGCACCACTGGAGTTGGGATATGACAAAATCACTCTCTTTTCTACCCTCCAAATTACCTTTATGTAATTGTAGTATAAGACTCATGAATCTTTTATTTCCTCTAAATTAATAGCTCTCTAACATTGATTATGGTGTTCTTGGTAGCTTAGATTTTTCAAGTCGGAATCTTTTGCTTAACTACTCTCCAAGATGTCTTAGACTCAGCTTCCTCTTTATCAGTGTCGTCAACATCGAGAGAGAAGAAATCAAGTCCAATAGAGCAATGGGAGCACAATGATTTGCTAGGTCTTTAATCGATGACTAGGTTTTTAATTGATGATTGGATTTATTGTGTTTAATCAATTGCATCAAGTCCAGCAAGAGTTCACCTTCAATCGATGAGTGTTTTTTTTTTTTTTTTTTTAATTTTGCTCCTTCGTTTCAAATATATAAATATGTTTTATTATTTAAAAATATAAAAATTAATTACATACTAAAATATAGTTTAATAATTAACGTATATTCTCCTAAACATTAGATTCAAAATCTATTTTCCATTTTTAATACTTAAAAAAATATAAAAATTAATTATTTTTATTTTTAAAAATTATGAAAATTAACATTTTGACATTTTTAACAAAAATAAGGCTAAATTAACCGAAATAAAATTTCAAGTGCTAATTTTAGATCATCTCTAACCTATCTTCATTTGCTGTTAAACACCAAAATGCAAATGGAATAATACTCCAACCACATTGCATTTTGCAGAGTAAAATGTAGTGTGTGAATAGTGCAACGCCATATTTGGTGTTGCACTGTCCACAAATACCACTTTTTTTTTTTTTTATTTAGTTTTTGTATTTACAAAAAAAACCCCACTGTTAAGTTTTTTTTTAGTTTTTTTTTTTACAAAAAAGCCCCCATTTTTATTTTTATTTTAAAAAACCTAATTTTTTTAATCTTTATTTAGTTTTTTATTTACAAAATACCTCCCATTTTAAGAAAACTATTTAATTTGAACTTATAATATGTTTATTTGAAATAATATAAATTGTAAATACCAATTAAAAATATCAAATATTTATATTAACATTAAATAAACATCATTATGTATTTTTTGCATTTGTGTTTAAGTTTAATTATAAATGTAATATCATTTTTATATTTGTATTTAAGTTAAGTTAAATTATAAATGTTATATAAGTCTCTTTAATTATTTTCTTCAATGTAATTTTATTTTAAAATAATATATTAATAGTAAAAAAGTAATTTTAGTTAATAAATTATTATATTTTAATTTGTTAGTTTAGCACTTTATTAAATTAATAATTTATTTTTTTAACTGATATGTAAAACATATTTATTTATAAACAATTAGTGAAATACACAAAATAATGAGACATTATAAAAAATTATATAAAAATAAATAAAAAGGAATACAAAGATTTTTTTTTTTTTTTTTTTTGTTAAAAATGGTATTAGAAATATTGTTATAGTTATAGGCAAAATTACCGTTTGATATGACATAATTTATAAAATAGTATAAAATTAACTGCAAATTGAAATTTAGAGTTAAAAGATGGCCTTAGTCAAAAAGTATATGCAAAATGCAATCCAACATTCCTCAAAACCACATAGATGAATTTGATCTTTCATCCGAGTTTTGAATCATTAGTGTTGAATTCATTTTTAAAATTAAGATACTTTAAGTTAGATTTAGAAAGTACTGAATTATATTAGTTTGAAGTGTTCAAAAGTCAAATGAAAAAAAATAACCATATTATTTTCAAGGATTTGATTTTCATAACTATTTTATTTGGCTGATATTTTGTCACATCCCAATTTCAGTGGTGTGACGGTCCTAGGGTAAGAGTAGGCTTAAAGTCACCATAAACCCGTAGAACACTCATATCCTGAATCTTATTCGCAATACATATTCACATCAAATATAGTTATCATTACAAATATTCATTTCTATGATTCATGCAATTATAATTCATTCATTTATATTCATCATCATATAATTTCCTCTTATTTCTTATCGATCAAAAGATACATCCCACATCACTAATGAACAAGGGCAGCCAAAAATGTAACAGTTCAGACATCAAAATAATATCATCCTCAATATCTAACTACGGAGCTCTAGAGTATACTCCCAATATATACAGTACTATAATACAATTCAATGAATATATATCAAAATAATTACAATGGAGACTTCTTGGAGGAATGAATCAAGAAACTCGGTCTTCTATATTAGCTCTCTCTCGAGCTACACTATCACCTGAAATCTACAGAAGAGGAGTGAGCCTTCAACTCAGTAAAATATGAACATGCAATATAAAGATCAATCCAAAGAGATATGGTTAAGAAAATATCATAGGGTTATGCTTACAAGAACATAAGTGCTCACAATCGAATAGCACTGTCAAATCACATAATAGAACTGCAGAGTGCATCAGTAGCCTTGCTACCTATCACAACAAAGCGCATCGGTAGTCCTTGCTACCTTATCGCAAATGCATCCTTGGCCAGGCATACGCCTAGAGTTCATGGTCCCCTCTAGGTGGAACACTGATAAAAATCCTATCAGCTAGGTTTCTAAAGTGCAAAATGGACCAATGAATTTACTCTCATTGGGAAGAGCATTCTATCCATATCATGGGTCATATAGTTGCAATCTTATAAGAAAACATATTGGTCACAAGACCATCAACATATAATATAAATTCAGTCAAGTTAACAAATGAGTTTCACATGAGCTTGGTCCAAAGAAAAATGACCAAGTCATTCACAATATATGTATGGTAATCACATGAAATAAGTTATCATTTGTTTGAGAGTAACATGGGAATTTCATTTAATAGGTCAATAATACAATGTCATATAACATGTGAATTATATTTGTGAACATTAAGAAAGCTTGGGCAAATCATTTCAAAGAAGCAATAGGCATATACAATGTTCATACTTACCTCAAAGCAATTTATCCTTATATATTTTCCTCAGTTACTGCTACAGTCAATAATTCTCCTTTAATTTCTTGAATCCTCTTTTCCTATAACATTTTCCCAATTGCTCAAAATTAGGGTTTCTTCAATCAATCAATACATAATATGATTCTCTATAATTTTAATCATCTTATAGCCTCTATTATTGTTTCCTAATATTAATTTAATTAATCTCTTAAGAAAATCTGAAGTTTAAGAATCTGCTTACTATTCATATCACTATTCAACAAATTCCATAAATTCTGGTATCTTGAATATTAATCAAAATTAAATATTAATTAAAATTAATAGTCTTAAATACTTATAATAGAGTCTATATACTCATATAGATCTATTCTATCTATTAAAATTCTTAATCTCAAGAGAAAATGAAGTTTGGAGAAAATTACCTTATTTTCCCTAAAACTGAGTTCCTGAAGAATCTGACTTGAAAATGATAATCACAGCCTTAAATGCGCTAACTTAATGATTCAATGCATTAATTTCGAGTATTAATGCATTAAAAACAAATGGGACAGATTTGAGAAATATATGAGAAGAAATGAGAACGAACGAAGAAAAGAGAAAAAGAAAATATCGTGAAAATTGCTACTGCATCTCCTCTTTAAATAGACTACTGTCTCTCAGCTTCTCACTTTGCCAAACTCACTTTGCATATGCCACCTCGCATATCCCATGTAATACCCAATAATAAATATTTTATTTTATTTTATTTTATTTCTGATTTTTTACATGTTGTGGATAGATTAATGTCCTGGAGAAATTTCAGAATTTTTGGTATGCAAGAAGGATTTTTATGAGTTAGGCTTGTGACTTTAAAGGAATAAATTAAAAAAGTGTAAATCATGTGAGTTGCAAATTTTTATATGCTATCTATAAAATCTATAAAATTGTTTTGGAAATTCTGTGTGTGTAAGGAGATATGCTCCTCAACCAGAATTTAATTGGTTCTCTTTTTCCTGTAGAAATTCTGAGTCAGTTTGTTATTTTCTAGAGATGATAGAGGCTGTTTGAGTTAAAAATGTAAACAGGAAAAATGTTTCTTCATGTGTTATATTAATGGCTGTGAAAATTTAATGAGATTAGATAATTGTAGTTCAAAAGATAGCTAATTTAATCAGACCTGTTTGGACAATTTTTAGAGAGTAAAGTCTGGGTGAATTTAGAAATTCACCATAAATTTGTAGATCTCTTTTTGATTTGAAATTTGATTATGATGGACCCCTAAGTGTGTACTTTAAGTGATGAAAATAATTAAGGAATTTAGGTGTCTGTAGCTCAATTGCGAGCTGGTTCAGTGCGGAGTGACAAGAGAGGTTTTCTAGCTCGGCAGAATAGGTAGTGCAAGGTGGTTCCTCGATTTCAAAAATAGTTAGAGACTGATCGAGCTGGAGAGGTAAGCATGAAATTGTGGCCCTGTGTGTCTAAGTTAACTGGGAAAAAGAATCAGGACATTTGGCCCTATTTATCTCGCTCGCAAGCCATTTTAGTGCGAAATGGCAAGATGACTGGCTAGGCAGTATTCCAGCTCGCCAAAATAGGCGAGATGAGATTGACGAAGAGGTATTGCCGAGGTGGCATATGCGAAGTGGAAATAGGCGAGGTGAGATTGGCGAAGAGGCATTGTCGAGATGGCATATGCGAAGTGGAAATAGGCGAGGCGAGACTGGCGAAGAGGCATTGCCAAGGTGGCATATGTGAAGTGAAAATAGGTGAGGCGAGATTGGCAAAGAGGCATTGCCGAGGTGGCATATGCGAAGTGGAAATAGGCGAGGAGAGATTGGCGAAGAGGCATTGTCGAGGTGGCATATGCGAAATGGAAATAGGCGAGGCGAGATTGGTGAAGAGGCATTGTCGAGGTGGCATATGCGAAGTGGAAATAGGCGAGGCGAGTTTGGTGAAGAGGCATTGCCGAGGTGACATATGCGAAGTGAGTTTGGCGAAGTGGAAAGCTAAGAGGCAGTAGCGTATTTTAAAGGAGAAGCAGTAGCTAATTTCGCGATATCTTCTTCTTCTCTTTTCTTTGTTCGTTCTCATTTCTTCTCCTATATTTCTCAAATCTGTCCCAATTGTTTTTAATGCATTAATGCTCAAAATTAATGCATTGAACCATTAAGTTAGCGCATTTAAGGCTGTGATCATCATTCTCAAGTCAGATTTTTCAGGAATTCAGTTTTGGAGAAAATAAGATAATTTTCTCCAAAATTTATTTTTCTTTAGATTAAGAATTTTTGATAGATAGAATAGATCTATATGAGTACATAGACTCTATTATAAGTATTTAAGACTATTAATTTTGATTAATATTCAAGATATCAAAATTTATGGAATTTGATGAATGGTGACATAAATAGTAAGCAGATTCTTAAACTTCAGATTTTCTTAAGAGATTAATTAAATTGATGATAGAAAATAATAATAGAGGCTGTAAGACGATTAAAATTATAAAGAATCATATTATGTATTGTTGATTGAGGAAACCCTAATTTTTAGCATTTGGAAAAATGTTATAGGGAAAAGAGGATTCAAGAAATTAAAGGAAATTTATTGACTGTACAAATAACTGAGGAAAAATACAAGGATAAATTGATTTGAGGTAAGTATGAACATTGCATATGTATATTGCTTCTTTGAAATGAATTATCCAAACCTTCCTAATGTTCACATATATGATTCACATGTTATATGATATTATATTACTGACCTATTGATTGAAATTTCCATGATATTCTTAAACAAAATGACAATTTGTTCCATGTGATTGCCATATATATATATATTGTAAATGACTTGGTCATCGTTTCTTGGATCAAGTTCATATGAAACCTATTTGTTAACTTGACTAAAATTTATTTTATATGTTGATGGTCTTGTGACCAATATGTTTTCTTTTAAGATTGCAACTATATGATCCTATGGATAGAACGCTCTTCCCAATGAGAGTAGATTCATTGGTCCCTTGTGCACTTTGGGAACCTAGCTAATAGGGTTTTTATCAGTGTTCCACCTAGAGGGGATCATGAGCTTGAGGCGTATGCCTGGCCAAGCATGTGTTTGCAATAAGCTAGCAAGGACTACCGATGCGCTCTATTGTGATAGGTAGCAAGGCTACTGATGGACTCTACAGTTCTATCATATGATTTGACAGTGCTATTTGGTTATGAGCACTTCTGTTCTTGTAAGCATAACCATCAGATATTTTTCTTACCCATGTTTCTTTGGATTGACCTTTCTTTCGGATTGATCATTATATTGCATGTTCATATCTTACTGAGTTGAAGGCTCCTCTTCTGTGGATTTCAGGTGATAGTGTAGCCCGAGAAAGAGCTAATATAGAAGACCGAGCTTCTTAATTTATTCCTCCAAGAAGCCATCATTGTAATTATTTTGATATGCATATTCATTGAATTGTATTATGGTATTGTATGTATGAGGAGTATACTCTAGAGTTTCGTAGTTAGATATCGATGACGATATTATTATGATGTCTGAACTGTTACATTTTAGGTTACTCTTGTTCCTTAATGATGTGGGATGTATCTTTTGATTAGTAAGAAATAAGAGGAAATTATATGATAATTAATATAAATTGATGAAGTATAATTATATAAATCATAGAAATGAATATTCGTAATGATGAATATATTTGATATGAATATGTATTATGTATGAGATCCAGGATATGAGTGTTATACGGGTTTATGGTGACCTTAAGCCTACCCTTACCCTAGAACCGTCGCATAACTAGAGTTGGGGTGTGACATTGCTCCCTGGAGAATTTAAAAAAAAAAAATCATATCCGATTTGGGTTTTCCACTATAATCGTTCGAGTTATTACAGTAGTGTAGTATTTTATAAATCGTACAATTTAAATCGATGATAAAGTGCATAGTTTAAATGGTTAAATTTAAAAATTTATGATAAAATAAAAAAATTTAAACACTAAAATTTAAAGATTTAAACTTTCAAAAATTTGAGATGAAGTTAAACAAAATAGAAATAATATACTACAAACTAGAGGTGTAATAAATAAAAAAATCACGATTGTTATGATTTTATAAAAATTAAAAAAATATTATATAGCTTATGTTTATTTATTAATTATGATTCTATAAAAAAAAAATCAAATCATATTAATATATTCAACTAAAATCTAAAATGTGCAATAATATAAAATCAAAGTGATATAATTTATTTTTAAAATATGAGGGAGATTAATATAATATGTCAAATCTCATGAGTTAATAGTTGTTAAATATAAAATGTTGGATTGAAATTTAATTTGTTACAAATTTTGAATGCTCTAAAATACCTAGCTACAATAAAATCTTATGTTAAAACATAAATCAACATTATATATATATATATATATATAGATATATGTTTTTTTTTCTTCTCTATTTAGCTAATATGAATTTAAAACTTAATTAATTTGAGACTTAATTATATTAATTAATCAATTAATCTCCTCTATAATAGTGAAAAATAAATAGAATTTTTTTTTAAAAGTAATATTTTGTAAATATTCTTTATTTATAAAATAATATTCTATAAATTTCAATATTTTGAAAATTGATAAAAAATTTTGTAAAAAATAATTATACTTTGAGAGAAAAGACAATGTAAGTGACTTTTAAAATTTAAAATACTGTATGTCTATAATTTACCAGGTGGACAAAAATTACTAGCTCACTCGGTGATTACTTCTAAAAATTCTGTTTTTGTCTATCTTGAGATCACTAGGTTCTTAAAATTTACCAGGTGATTTTCTTGAAATCACCATGTTATCTGGTGATTATTTCTGCCACTCAATATCTCATTTTTTTTAACCTGCAAAACAGTTAATATTTTGTAAATTGATTAATTTATAAAATAATATACTAAAAAAAATATTTTGTAAAAAAGTATAAAATTTTTAAACAAATAGATGATATTTTTTAAATTCATCAATTTACAAAATAATACACTACAAATCCTAATATTTTGTAAAAAAATAAAAAAATTTATAAAAATGAATGATATTTTTTAATTAAAGTCATTTATCAAATAATATACTAAAATGTCCAATATTTTATAAATAAGTGAAAAATTTTACAAAAAATTAGTGACATTTTATAAAGTGATTCATTTACAAAATAATATACTAAAAATAAATTATTTTGTAAAAAAGTGTAAAATTTTTAAACAAATAGCTGATATTTTTTAAGTTCATCAATTTACAAAATAATAAATTACAAACCCCAATATTTTGTAAAAAAAATAAAAAAAATATATAAAAATAAGTGACATTTTATAAATGAAGTTATTTATAAAATAATACACTAAAATCTCTAATATTTTATAAATAAGTGAAAAATTTTGTAAAAATTAGTGACATTTTGTAAAATGGTTCATTTACAAAATAATACACTACATATCCTAATATTTCTGTAAAAAGTGAAATTTTTTTGTAAAGATTGATAATATTTTATAAATCCTTTTATTAATAAAATAATATATTACAAAACACAATATTTTATAAAAAAGTGAAATTTTTTTATAAAGATTGGTAATATTTTATAAATCAATTCATTAACAAAATAATATATTACAAAACCCAATATTTTGCAAAAAAAAAAAAAAAAAAAAAAATAGAAAATTTTGTAAAAATTAGTAATATTTTGTAAATCTTTACATTAATAAAAAAATACACGACAAAATCTAATATTTTACAAAAAATAAAAATTTTTGTAAATATTGGTAATATTTTATAAATAATTTCATTAACAAAATAATATATTACAAAACCCAACATTTTGCAAAAAAAAAAAAAAAATAGAAAATTTTGTAAAAATTAGTAATATTTTGTAAATCTTTACATTAATAAAAAAAATACACTACAAAACTTACTATTTTGCAAAAAAGTGAAAAAAAATTGTAAAAATATAATATATTTTTGTAAAGTCTTTCATTTACAAAATTAAAATACTACAAACACATCTATTTTAAAAATTAGTGAGAAATTTTAAAATTTTTGGTAGTATTATATGAATTATTTCATTTTGTAAATAATACATTATAAGTTACAATATTGAAATTTACGAATAAAATATTATATGATAAATAATATTAAAATATATAAGAGATTTCCTTTTTTCTTTTTCATATATAAAATTTATATAAAAAAATTTCAGACAATTTTAATAACATAAATCATTTAAAAATTTCTTATAAAGTAATAAAATATGAATCTTACAACTATTAATTATTTTTAAATAATAAAAAATCATATTACATAAGTAATATGATTTTATCTTTTTATAAAGTCATTATAATAATGTAAATTTAATTTAAATTCTCTTATATTTAATAAAAAATTATTTTTTTTATAAATCCTACATAAAATTATAAAATATAGGTATTTTGTATATTATTAACTTTATAAAATTCTAAATTAATAAAAAAATACTTTTGAAAAATGATAAATAATAAATAATAATTATTTTGTATATAAGTAATAAATTAAAAAAATCGAATGATATTTTATAAATTTTTTAATTTATAAAATAATATACTACAAATCTTAATATTTTATAAAAAAATAAAAAATTTTATAATAATGATTGATAATTTATAAATCATACTATTTATAAATTAATGCACTATTGTAATATCTGCCATTTTCTTTTTGAAGTGTCATTATCAATTTTATTTTGTTTGGAGAATTTTAAAATTTAATGAGAAGTTTGGAAATCTCAGAAATTCTGCTTTGACTGCAGCTGAATTCAGTATTGGCCATTACTTG
>CANXYC010146206.1:0-10966 GCA_948193065.1 Aleurites moluccanus
CAGATTTGGTTTAAGTTATTTTAATAGATAGTGGACTTTTGCCATGCAATCCACTATAACCAAGCTCATAAAGTAGACTTTAGAACCTATACATGCATCCTTTAGATTAAAATGTACCAATGCTTTGTTCCATTGAATCAAGATGAGTGAAAGTGCTATTCACTCCTTCCTCTTTTACTTTTACTTAATTGGGTCCTTATAAAATATCAATTAAATCCCTAATTTTTATTTCCTTTTTACAATTAAGTCCTATCATTTGTATCCTAATTTGGCTATTTTATTTTATCTATTTAATTTATTATAATTATTTTATTTTATCCAAACAATCAATTAACAATCAAACACACATGTAAGCACATCAAAATAATTTCAAATAAATTAACAAAAATTCCCGAAGGTCCTTAACTATACTAGGCTCGATTAGGACTTGGTGTTACAAAAGAGCTTGCTAAAGTTTTAAAGAAATAAAAAAATTTGCTCTCGAAACTCTTGGACCAAAAGTTGGCCGGCCATATCATTAAAATTGTCTTTATATTCACTTCTAATCTCTACAAAAAGGAGATAGTGGAAGACAATAAATGATTGATGTGACATGACTTGACACCACTAATTTAATGATGACCTGCATGGCTAGATTAAGCCAAACCACGATTAGTTAGTTTAAGATAATATCATTAGAATGAGCAGTTGGTTAATTAATTTGAGTTAGTGGAGAATCTCTACTTTTGCATTAACTTTGCACAGATTCCTTTCTTGCCCTTTAGTGGGTGGGGCTCACTAAATAAGCAAACCTATTAACCAAAAATCCTAAGGCCTATTTCCTCCATTCTCTAATGTGAGTTGGACCCACATAAATATATTAGGCCCATCAACCAATTCAGCCCAGTGCACTATAATAAAAACAAGTATAATAATTTAATCCGTCCTTTTTATAACTCATGCAAACTAGGATTAAATTATCTAACCTCAATATTCCGGAACCGAGTGAATGGTCATGCTAGCAACCGTGTTAGCTTAACAACTTGCTCTAACCAATTATCTTTATGATCACGATAACTAAGTCCGAAAGCATTATACTCATTTTGTGTGACTTTCTAGGTTCATATTAGATTGGCAGTTGAGAATGATATTTTCCAGAATATTATGAGAAAATCTTCTCATCCAATCAAGAGAATCTCATTCTTAATTGCTTTCCATGAGTCATGGTTGACCCCTAGCAATAGGTGCCATCATTACCCAATCGAATATGAATGTACAAATGGTAGTCCATATTCCCACCATACAACTAGCTATGGCCACCACATTGCATATACAGGTGTGTGGCTAGCCCCATCATGTAAGTAGTAACAAAACTTAACAACCTATACAAGTGACATGTATCACCTCAAGTCAAAAGACTCGATGCGTAAAGATGATCATGAATGACAAATGATTGACTGACAGTAAAATCCCATGTCATTCTCATCCAGTGTCACTGTTCGATCACTCAACAAATGAGTATCCACGTGTTTATCATGACATCCAATTAAATGAATAGAGACACACCGCTTCCCTTTCATTAGTAACCCATACTAACTAGGAAGATAAACAGAGGTGATGGCTTTTTTGTAACTAGTACGACCCAAGCTAAGAGTCCTATGGCTATGAACACTTTAAAATACTTGTACTAGATAAAACAATCACCCCATTCTCCTCAAATGAGAATCATTCATCTAATAAGCACTTAGAGACAATATTCTCAATATAAATGTAAAGCCAACATAAATGAAGAATACATAATATTTCCAATAGGAAATTGATTACAAAAATATGTAGAAAGATATCAAATATATGGCTACACTAACATACAATACATCCAATCTTTATTAGATCTCATGTTTTTGTCCTGTAGATATTAATCTTGTACTATAACTATTTATTGATAAATTCAATATCAGTGTTTACATTTCTATTTATTAGAGTTAAGTCATTCAAAATGTAATGCTAGCTCCTTTTCTTTGCATTCCTAAAATTTAGAAACCTAACCTATTTAGAATTCATTGCTATATACCTATATACTGTAAGATTCTATAACATACTTCTGCTAAAAATTCAATAGCATCTCCTTACAGTTCTCCAAGTGCATAAATTTAAAAATGTCGTAAGTTCCAACATTTTCCAATATGCATTCAAAGAATAAATAGGAGATAGGTAACCGAATTTTCAAACAATTACATACCATATAATGTTACATCGAGCTATAATAGACAATGACATCTCTAAACTGTCCAACATAGATAATTCAGTAGCCTTTTGACGCATCTACTATCCACATGGAAAATAAAATTGTAGGTATTCTATCCGTAAAATGGAAGGAAACTATTTTTCATATTTACTAACCAATTATTGACCAACAATAAGTTGCCACATGGATAGTAGATGCGTTTATAATTCGTCGGTAACATAAAGAAAGATAGAAAGTCTCGTGTTAAGATTCAGTAAGTAATTTATTGCTAAACCATTGGTATGTTTTAACACATTAAAATCCAGCCATTTTTCGGACCAATATATATTCATCGATAATTATCGACATAAATTCGTCAGCATATGGTTGGTACAATACAAATATTTTTTCCTTATAGTTTTCATTAGTAAATTGACGGTAATTACCAACAAAATTTGTTTCGTTGGTAATTTCTGTTAGTAAATTGGTATTTTTCTCATAATGTAAGGTATTACCACTTATAAGGTAAAAAACAACAAAATAATCTCATTAAGCAAATAACAATCAACCAAGCATATCAAATCCATAAGTCATATATCAGTCTACATCTAAATCCTAACAAGAGATTTAGTAACCTCATGATAGGAATAGATGCACAAACAATAGGTCTCAAGAAAACATCGTCATCATTGATTAATAATGAAATATAAAGTAAATATAAGAAAGGGATAAAAGTAAACTCAATTATAGAGCTAAAATTATAGATTTGGACTTGAAGACACTTCTCCAAGCTTTGGATCTTCAAATCCTTGTCTTAGATTTAAGATTTACAAAAGGAAAAATATCTAGATCTTAAAACTACTCTAAAGTATCTACTTTAAAACTAAAAAATATCTATTATTTACTGCCAATTGATCTCGTCTCTTTTATAATTCTGATAAAGAGCCTATTTATAAGATTCCTTTTAACTCAAAATACAAGCTTTGAATAGGAAAGTGACAATTGTCATGACTTCATTCATCTCATGTGGATTGCTTACACGAATTTTGTAAAAAAATAAGAACCAAAAAATTCATATTCTGATACTAATTGTTGTAGGGGCTGGATTACATTAAAAGGCACAAACCCTTGTGTGGTTGTGTAATACCCTATAAAAGTATAACATGTTTTTGTGAATAAAGTTCTCAGTATATGGTTTGAAATTATCGAAATGACTAATGATAAGTTTAAAAACCTAGTTAGAGCAAAAATGAGAAACTTTTTAGAAAATTATCGGTGTCGATATCGCTGCCGTAAAAATAGTAGTACGGTCGATGGATGAATTTCTGATTTTGACTAAGGGGTAAATGATTATATGTATGCTTGTGTAAATATAGTAAAAAGAAAGAGGTGAAAAATATTTAAGAACACTGATAAAGTAAATAATGGCAAAACCATAAATAAAGAAAACTTTAGGGGTATAGTGAAATTTCGACAGTCTGAATTTCAGAACAGCTCTGAAACTATTTTTATTATAAAGTATTAATAAAAATAAGATGTTTGAATATTCACTTTGAAATCCAAATCTTGACGAAATTGTCAGAATAAATTTCGAAGGAAAATATGGCAAAAGCACAATTTAAGGAAAGTTGAAGGACCAAAAGGAAATTTGCCATTTATGACTTACTATATAAGCCACACTTAGAATTTTTTTGCCCATTTTTGTTCATTCCATTCGTAGCTTTTGTTCTTCATTTCTAATTGATTTTTCTTCTATTTTGTTAAGGAAAATTGTTGGAAACTTGATTTAAACACCAAATAATCAATCCTCCATCAAATTCCATCCATAGAAATCAAGAAATTTTCAAGAACAAAGTCATTGTGGATTTCATCCATTTCAAGTATTTGAGGTAAAATGTTGTGTTTGTTGATTTTATGGTTGATTTAGGGTTAACTAATGTTAGTTAGATTGGATAATTGGTTTAATTGCATCAATTGATGCATATTATATTTTTGCCCAATTTTCAAACCCTAAACCTAAGTTGTATGAAGTGATTTTGTGCAAATGGATTAGGATGTGCAAATTGAGTATAAAATAAGTCAATTGGAAGTTAATTGATGATTAATTGATGGTTGAATTATTGTAAAAAATTCGATTGAGGAAAATTACTGATTTTGCCTACTTTGAGGAATTTGAAGAATTTGGTGGCAAAGCAATTTTGCTTGGTGAATTGGAGTGTTAGATGAGTCATTTATGCATCATATATTATGCCTAAATTGTTAAAATGCAAGTTGAAAACCATGTGTGAAAACCCTAAAGTGGCCGAACCACTTTAGGGCAAATTTGCCTAGTTTTGTTCTTGTTTTTCCTATGGCTTTTGCATGCCAAATTGATCCAATTGATGATGTTTATTGAGTTGTATATAATGCCTATGGAATTGCTTACATTGTTTATTATTGTTGATAATTGGGGCAATATTAATGTTACACCAAAACCATGCCAAAATGTCTATTGAATTTTGCACACAATGTGTTCGATAAAATGCCTAACACAAAAATTCATAGGCTAACCATTTGAATGCCATCGTTGCCACCGATAATGGCATGCCAATTGCGTCAACTTTTTGGCAGTAAATGACCAACTTATGTTTATTCCCATTGTTGGTTGCTAGACCTTTGGTCATTGTATAATTGATTGTTATTGATGTCTTATTGACTCTATTGCTCATTCAATTGATTAATGATGAGTTATTGATACTTGTCGATGCCATTATTTTGAAATGGTGTCTATTGATGTGTTTATTGATTCTATTGATTCCAAGGTGATTTGACAAAGCTGCCGCATCGACAGGGTAGTGAGTACATACTGTCGGCTTTGTGCACAATATATATTGTTTGATACCCTGCACTAGGAAGGGATGTCCTAGTCATAAGACCTGATGCGTCTTATGTTTATTTATATGAGTGATTTGTGCTTGACACATTTTTATGCGTTCTCTGGCTCTATATCTGTCATTTCCATCTTATCCATGGGATATACATCCTATTGATGTGATTGTTTGCTTACAGTCATATTCTGTACTTGATTCTATATTACAGATATTATGAGCAGATTGATTCATTTATTTCATATGCCTATTGCTTATTGATATACCATTACCTATTTTATTGGTTGATGCATATTAGATTCACTGAGTATCATATATACTCACCCTCTCACTGTTTACCCTTTCAGATGCAGAGTAAGAGGCAGATATCCCAACTTTTGACTCTCTGTGGATTCTGCAGTTTTATAGCAGTGTAATTATATTTAAACACTGAATATTTTTTATGTTCATATCCTAGCTGCTCCATGGGTTTTGTATGGTATAGTTAGTGTATGAACATGTATGCATGGGAATATTGGAGATTATTAATGACATGATTATGGTATTTACAGAAAGTTACAGAATGAATAATAGAGTGACAGAATGGATAGTGCATATGTGTAGTGTATAGTTATATACTGTTATGTGATTGATGATGGGTATAGATATTTTCACTTCAATATTGTTATTGTATTGATGAGATTGATGGGTTCTACATGTGCTGGTTTCCTCAGCATCTCCCACACCCTAGGACAGTCACGACTCAGGAACTGGTCATGACAGAGGTGGTATCAGAGCCCTGTGTTTACAGATAACAAAGCATAGGTTACAGAGGAATAGTAAATAAGTATAGAATGGGTAGAGTTAAGGGAACCATAGAGCATAGGAATTCTTGTATCATCTTTTGTTGCATTCGTCAAGTATTTGTATAAGTATTTTGCGTATTTGTAATATACTGAGTACGTGTTCTATTTTTCCGACAGTTTACAAAGATGTCTGATGACAGAGACAGGTATATCAGAGGGGCAGAGGTAGCCTCTAATGAGTCTCTGGTCAGGGAGGTTTCTATTTTTGAGGGACCGTCTAGATCCCGACAAACTATAGGAGATATAGAGAGGAGTGATGGCCCCTAGAGATATGAGATGATGAGGGGAATGATGGATTTACGTAAGGAACTAGCGGATTTGAGGCGAAAATAACAAAATGTATTGCCACTGCCAGTACCAGCAGCAGTGCCACCCCCTGTTGCACCTGCTGCAGTATATGTTGCTCCAGCTCCTATACAACCAGCTGTGGTTTTAGGAGAGCCTATTGTACAGGGAGCCTGCTGAGTTATTGATGAGGGCAGAGTTTCTATGTTTAGCTTTCTGAAGCTAAACCTGCCTGAGTTTAGAGGTGATAGAGGCGATGAGCCTAATAATTTCCTTGAGCAGGTTGAGAAGATAGTTAGGAGACAACCTTGTACTGAGATCCAAGCAGTAGAGATAGTGGGTTTATTGCTGAAGGGGAAAGCCTGAATATGGTTTTCTTATAGGATGGAGCCCAGATTATATGGCGATCATCCTCCTACTTGGGCTGAGTTTAGACAGGGACTGATTGATGAGTTCCTAATAGAAGGGGTTAAGATCAGGAATTTGATGCAGTTTGAGCATCTTGAGCAGGGTAGTAGGTCAGTGGAGGACTATGCTGAGGAGTTTATTAGGCTGAGTAGGTATGCTACTCAGATTACTCCTACTGAGGCAGATTTAATTGCCAAGTTCATGAGGGGTTTGCATGCTTCACTGCATAATGCCCTTATGGCTACAGAGCTTGCATCTTTGACTACCATCATTAATAAAGCCAATAAGATGGAAGAGAAATATAGGTCAGAGAGAGAGAAGAGGGATCATAAGAGGAAGGAAGGACCAGGATCACAAAGTAGGAGGGGGGAGAGCAGCTCCCATCCTAGATAGACTGAGCCAGTACCTAGGTTTGATCAGAGACCTTCGTCTGGCAGTCAGAGGAGGAGGACACAGAGTAGAGGACCTTTGGTGCAGTTTGCACCTGTTTATTCACAGGGTTCTTCTAGACCTGCTACACAAATGCCCATTGTGTCTACTTATGGTTTTTGTGGAAGAAGGCACGGAAGGGAATGTCATAGATAGTTAGGTACTTGCCTGAAATGTGGGCAACATGGTCATTTTATTAGCAGCTGTCCCTTATGGGGTGATCAGCGACCATCTGCTACAGTTTCTCAGCCTACAGTTCAGATGAGTCAGAATGTTGTCAGAGAGGCTCCTAGTAGGGGCATAGGTAGAGGACAAGCATCTAGTAGTAGTCAGGCCCCAGTAGGCAGAGGTCAGGGGCGAGTGTTTGCAGTGAACGCTCAGGAAGCACAGAGATCTGGCAATGTGGTCACAGGTACTATTTTGATACAAAATGAGTGTAATACCCTATAAATTTCTAACCCACATGCATGATTTAATTCTCAGAATGTGGTTCAATAGTCTTGAAATGATGGAAAATAATTTTAGAGACACAGTTAGAAAGCAAACTTGATACTTTTTCGGAAAGCGGCGATGTCAGGAACACTGCCGAGAAATTAGTAGTTTGGTCACCAGAAGAATTTCTGAAGATGATCTGGAGGTAAAAGATCACAATAATTTATGTGTAATTTTGGTAAAAAGAAAGAAGTGAAAATCATTTAGAAACACTGAAAAAGTAACTAATGACAAAATGACAAATATAAGGAACTTTAAGGTGAATAGTGGAAATTAATCGGTCGGGGTTACAAAATGACTCTAGAACCATTTCTATAAATAAGTATAAATTAAAATAAGCTTATTGATTCCTCACTCTGATATCTAAATCTTAACAAAATTGACAGAATAAATTACAGAAGATTTTGGACCAAAGTGTAATGGATGAAAGTTTGGGGAGTTAGATGTAATTTTACCATATGAATTTTCTATTTATTTTCACCTTAGCCAAATTTGTTTCATCTTCTTCTTCTTCCTAAGGGTGACCGAACCACCATTCTTGATTTCTTTCTCCATTTTCTTCTTCATTTCTTGTTAGATTCTTAAGCAAATTGATAGAAAACTAGCAAATCAACTTAGCTTTCTTCAGTTCCATCATCAATTTGTAGAAAGAAGCAAAGGAATTCAAGGGTTTATTGCTTAAGGGATTTCGGCCACTTCATCATATTTGGGTAAGAAGTTTGTTTGTTTGATTTAATGGTATATTTAGATGTTATTTAGGTTGAATTTGATGGATTTGGTGGTTAATTGCATCAATTGATGCAAATTGGTAGGAATCCCTAATTTGGTTTGGTTAAATTGAAGTTGTAAGAAATGACTTGATGATTAAATGTTAGTTTATATTAGTTGATGTTAGAATTAGTTAATTGAATGTGTATAGACAACTAATTGACAGATTAATTGATGTAAAATTGAAGTTTGGATCAAAGTGACCTAATTGGTGCATTTGGGAAATTTCAGTGGAGAGGTTGTTTCTAAAGCCATTTGAAGCATTAGGTGAGTCTATATTGCATCCTAAAACATGCCTAACTGATTAAATTGATGATTGGAAACCTACCCTAAAACTTCCATTTTGGCCGAATGGTGTGCACTATTCACATTGTCCATTTTCTTTTGATTTTTGCTTGAATTTCCATGCCATTTGATACTAATTTAATGTTGTTTTATTGTGTTTCTTTAATACCTATACCTTTGCGGACAATGTCGCTTTGTGTTGATTGAATTAGGCAAGTCAAGTTTACACCTAAACCTAACCTATTGGCTTGCCATTGTATGCCCATCACATGTTTGATGAAATGCCTAGTTCATTTTCCTTTAGCCTATTGGTTTATATTCCATAGGCCTACCATTTGAATGCCATTGTCGCCAGCGACGTTGGCATGCTAATTGACCTATCATTTTCCACCATCGAGCCAACTTTTGTTTCATGTATTTCTTAATTGCCAAACCATTTATCATTGATTGTATATTATCTATAGCATTGCCATTGTTCATATTGATAACTGAATTGATTGATATTGAACTGATTGATATTGGACTGATTGACTGTTGGATGCCATTATTGCATAATGGTATCCCTTGTTAAATTGATCGTTGTATGGCTTGACAGAGCTACCGATCTGATAGGGTAGTGGGGAAATACTGTCGGCGATGTGCACATTGTATTACTAATACCCTAGCTAGGAGGGGTTATGGTCCTGGCCATAGGGTCTGATCAGCCTTATGCTTACTGATACAGATATGTTACTGGAGACCTATATGGTCCATACAAATACGGATTACTGGAGATTGCATGATTTCTTTTCATGCAGTCCATCCCTTTATCTATCTTTCCATATGATACCAAGCCTATATGATATTCTTTGTCTATACTGTACCCTGATATTGGTTCTAAATACTGTTATATGTTCTATTGATACCATTGCTTTATTTATGCCTACTGTTTATTGTTGATGCATATAGATTCACTGAGTATCATCTATACTCACCCTTTTCACTGTTTACCCATTTCAGGAGAGGAGAAGGCTGCAGAATCCTGTCATCTATCTTCTGAGGATTTCTGCTACAGACAGTCTTATATATATTTCTGACATTTTTGTATTATTTTTGGTATTCATTATCTAGCTGCTCCATGGGGTATATATGGGTTAGCTAGGAGATGAACATGTGTATATAATACTTGATGGTATATATATGAATTATATGATGATATTATAGTATGATATATAACTATTACAGCCAATTGCAGAAATTTATAGAATGCATGACAGAATAATAGAATGAATGGTAACTAATTAAAATGGATCTTATATTGTGGATTATAGATTGTGCATGTGATACTGGATTTTACGGGTATCGGTCGCCATTGTCATCTCCCGTGCCCTAGGACAGTTGCGATCCGGGAAATCGGGTCATGACAGAGGTGGTATCAGAGCACTAGGTTTACAGACAGTAGAATCTAGGTTATAAATGAATAGTGACTGAATTACAGAGGAATAGTGACTAAGTACAGAATGGGGTAGAATTAAGTATACCATGGAGCATAGGATTTCCTTTGTCATCCTTTGTTGTTATCATCTGTTATATGTCATTATTCTGCATTTCTGTCATTTTTTGAGATTGTTTTCATTTTTTCTGACAGATTACAGAGATATCTGACGACAGAGACAGAGATACCAGGGAGACAGAGGTACCCTCCAATGAGTCATTGGTTAGGGAGATTACTGTAGGAAATCGAAATCAGAAAAGGGCAGCAGAATAAAATTTTTATTCGATTTCCTCCATGATCCATATGAAGATCTAGATTAGAAGGTTAGGGTTTATACCTTTGGTTGATGATTTGACTACGAAAGAACGGTTCTAAGTCAGGAGCAGAAGCTTTTGTGCCTTCTGCCTCTACGGTATCCACACGAACGGATCGTATCTCTTTTGATTCGTCTCACGAACAAGAAGATAATCTCCAAGACGTTTTGCTAGATTCGTCTAAGAGAATTAGGATTAGGGTTCACGTCTTTTTTTCTGAAAAATGGTAGAAAAATGAGTCCAACCTAAAATAACATCATATGTGTATTTATAGGCATTTAACCCTAGCATTAGGTTAACTAATAAAACCCTAATTCGCCCCATATGACTTGGGCTCGAATTTTGAGCTTATATTAGTTCTCAGCTAAACCATTTAGCCCAATGCTTATTTTAATCCATCTCGTGAATTAAAACTCCTATCATCGATCCGATCTAAATGTGTGTCCCTATAGATTCCCATAACATTAGCAGTGACATAAAATCATATTTTATGTCACAAGCAGTGAGCGGTGTCTAGCAACACATCAATGCTACCTAAGTCACGAGAATGTCAATGACTCGACATAACCTTTCTTGTGATAAAATTACCAAGTAAT
>CANXYC010146220.1:0-15036 GCA_948193065.1 Aleurites moluccanus
TGGCAAGATACCGCTCATGATCTACTTAAGTTAGAGAGGTTCAATTGGAGAATTGATTATGAATTAAAGAAGTTTAATTCATATAATCCTTGTTGGACAAGGATTACCTTTTATGCAAATTTCCTATTTTGGAAATAGGAATTCCACTTAAGAGTTTCCTAAATTAATTTAAGGAAATAATTAAGGACTTAAGTTGCCATTTAATTAGGGAACCTATTAGGTCACACGTATAGAAGTGTTTCAAACAATAAGTGAAAGAGGAAATTAAATTATGATTAAATGAGATTTAATTCATATATATAATTATTTTTTTTGCAATAATTTAATATGATTAAATTAATTATCTAATTTAATTATTTACATATGATGTATTTAATTAAATTAGGACTATTGGATTGTGTTAATATTAGGATCAATAAGTCCAAGGTCAAAGGGTGTGTTTGACCTTTCATTAATGGCATTATTGTCATTAGGCTTATTGTTTTAATCTAAGCCGTTAGATTAAAATCTAATTAATTAAGGGCCGTATAAATATGATGAGATCATAATTAAATAAAACCCTAAGTCATAAATCACATCCCTTGGCCAAAAATATTAAGAGGAAAATCAAGAAAGAATTCGGCCACCATTCCTTCTCCATCCAAAACGAAAATCCTAAGGCTTGCAACTAAGGATTTTTGGCACCTCTTTCCTAAAAGCTTGTTGTTTGATCTTCATGTGGATTACTAGTCAGGGTTTTCTCATCTTGTGGAAAAGATAGTGATTTGCTACAACCCTTTCTTGGTGATCAAGTGAAGAAAAAGTTTCCAAGCACAAAGGTAAAGATCTTGATCTTTTAATTAATCTTCAATTTTAATCAACATAGAGATCTTGGTTTGGGAATTTTTTTTTTATTTTTCCGCTGCGCCTAGCAGCCAAAAATGGACCTACATGTGGGAAATGGAGCAAAGGTTGCTGCATTAGCTGTGGGAATATTTCATTATTATTAATAATTGATATTACGTACCTATTTTAAACAAGATCATTATCTCTGTATTAGTTTTAGACAATGAAGGATATTATTTTATTATAAAAGAAGGTCATTGCACCATTTATTTAAATAATATTATTTATGGTACATGTTCTATTGTTGGTGGGATTTATATTTTAGAAATATAAAGTCCTATCTATAATATCAATGCAAAGAAACCAAGAATTGATAACTTTAAAACATTATATCTTTGGCATTGTTGACTTGGGCATATAAACAAGAAATGCCTGACTAAGTTACATAAGTATGGTGACTTAGGATCATTTGATTATGAATCATATGACACATGCGAGTCTTGTTTATTAGGCAACATGACTAAGCTACCATTTAGTGGAAAAGGTGAGTGGGCTATTGGTCCTAATACATAGTGATGTATGTGGACCAATGTCAATACATGCTAAAGGAGGATATTCTTACTTCATTACCTTTATTGATGATCACTTACGATATGGGTATTTGTATCTTATGAAGTACAAATATAAGGCTTTTGAAAAGTTCAAAGAGTTTAAGAATGAAGTAGAATATCAAATTGGCAAAAGTATCAAAACATTTAGATCAGATCAAGGTGATGAATACTTAAGCCAAGAGTTTCAAAGTTATCTAAGAGATAATGGGATATTATCTCAATGGACACCTCCATATACACCACAACATAATGGTGTATCTGAGAAAAGAATCCAAACCCTATTAGATATGGTTAGGTCTATGATGAGCTTTGCAGATCTCCCAAAATCATTTTGGGGGTATGCACTTGAGACTACTGTTTATCTACTAAATAGAGTCACATCCAAATCAGTTGATATTACACCATATGAGATATGATATAACAAGAAACCCTATTATTCATACATGAAATTATGGGGTTGTCCTGCTTATGTGAAGCGGATATTATCAGATAAGCTAGATGCTAAATTTGATAAATGTTTATATGTGGGATATCTTAAAGAAACCCTAGGATATTATTTCTACCATCCTTTGGAACAAAAGATGTTCGTTTCAAAGCAAGCTATCTTTTTAGAGAAAGAGTTTCTTCTAAAAGAGGATAGTGGGAGTAGATTTGAACTTTCAAAAGTTCAAGAATCACAAATAAACACAGATCAACTGATTAAACTGTTATTCATACAGATGAAGAAGCAGTTACACCTTCTGAGACACAAGTTCTTTGTAGGTCGACGAGAATGTGTAATGTTCTAGAGAGATATGGTATCTCTTAGACGAACATAACGAAGTTCTAATCATTGAGAATGATGATGAACCCTCTACCTACGAAGAAGCTCTAAAGAGTTCAAAGTCAAATAAATGGCTCAAGGCCATGAAATCTGAGATGGAATCCATATATGACAATAAAGTGTGGACTTTGGTCGATGCACCTGAAGGGATAAAACCCATTGGGTGCAAGTGGGTCTTCAAGAAGAATACTGATATGGAGGGTAATGTGATTACCCACAAAGCTAGGCTAGTAGCTAAAGGATATCGTCAAAGACAAGGTGTTGACTATGACGAAACCTTTTCTCCTATAGCTATGCTTAAATCCATCTGTGAGGCCTCGCCCGAGTGCTGCCGTCCTGGCCCGCCCCTCTTTCTAGAGGAGAAGAGCATTGGGGCATCGGAGTGCTCATATAGGGGCAATTTCTCACGGAAGAGACGAGCTTAGCGCCTTTTATTTGAAAATGATTTTGGTGTTTTAAAGTCGCCACCTTAAGTTATTTTTATAGGGAAAAATTTAAGGTAAAAACCCATTTTGACTCCAATCTTATCCCAAAGGAAAAAGTGCATTAGTCCTCGAAACCAAAGTGGATTCAGGGACTAGGTTTTCGGTTGAACTTGGCTTTCAATTTTATCCTTGATTTAAAATGATTTTTATGAACAATTTAAAGAATGACATATAAAATGCATGAGAAAATAAATGTATGAACAATTGAAATAGAATCGAATAAAACAATTAAAGAGAGCGATAAAAGTAAATTATTACATCTCAAAACCTCGAAAATAGGGGATATCAACTTTAGCCCTTATGGGTTCTAGGTTGATCAACCCAAATAATATACAACAAATAAAGTTAAACAAATAATTTAAGAGAAAAGAGATGGTTTTGTCATTTTTTGGATTTGAAGCTTTCATACAGCTTGCCTGCGTATCCCGTCGAATGGGAATCAAAACCTACGCAGTTCTTCCTTCTCGCGAAGGAGGGTTGATTTTATGCCGAATTTATCATGTTTTGATTCTTTATTTTAATGCTCTACCAAATAAAGAAGATGAGTTAGGAAACGTACCTTTGCCCTAGCTTCTAGGGATGCGGGCGGGCGGAGTGCTCTTCCGGAGCGGAGTTCCACCTTGGATCTGATGGCGCCTCGAGTTGATGAGTTGGGATGCCTTCTTAGCTCTTAAGAAAGCAAATCAGTGGAGGGACCTTGCTTCGAGTAAATATTCAACTGAGAGGCTCAATATGCCCCTAATAGCAACTCTTTTAAATCGAAAGAGAGCTAAGGAAGAAGAAAATATCACTTGGAGAGGAAAAAAGATGAAATCTAGTGACGAAAATGATTTCTTGGTTTTTTTTCCTTGCCTTTTGCTTGTTTTGCGTTGTTTTTCCTTCGTTGTTGTTGTCTGGAAGGTGGGAGGAGGCCCTCTACTGATAATAGGAGCTCCAGGGGTCGATTCCCATCCACTTTCGATGTGGGAATCACAAAAAATCGAATGAAGCTCGTCGCTGCTGCCAGAAAGGGAGGGCGGCACCACCACAGGCCTAGGGCGGCACAGGCCCTGAAGGAGGACAGTGCCGCCCCAGGGCATTCCTGGGCCTGGCGGCTGCAGTCCAGAGTGGGTGGCGGTACTGCCAAGCTTTGAGGGCGGCAATGGTGGCCCAACTTCGCTTCGAGGCTGTTCTGGGTGCGGGTTTGGTTCTGGGGAATGTCGTTCGGGTCGATGCGAGTCCGAGGGGTGTAAAAATGAGTGTTCACACCAGATACTTAGTGTGAGCCCATAACACAGCCTGAAACATATTCACACCCCATTACCCAACCAGAATTTCAGTCTGACCCAATAACAGAACTTGAACCAGCTACACAAAACAATGTAAATACTGAAATTCCAACTGAGCCCATAACAGACCCTGAAATTCAATCACAATCCATTATCCAACTTGAATTTCAGTCTGAGCCCATTACCCAACTAGAAATTCTAACTGATCTAACAGAACAAGAACTACCCACTATCCAAAATGAGCCTGACATGTCCAATGAGCCAACTGAGTTTGACTTCCTTTATGATAATGGCCTAGATAATATACCTCAACCTAATGACCAATCACAATCAACTTTGGAGACTGAAACTATACACCATAGCTCATAAAGTTCTAGAAGGGGAGGCAGAAGGACAAGGGGTAATGATTCATCTAGAGGGAGGGGTTTTGGAAGACAAGGGATAAGGGGTTATGAGTAATCTAGAGGGAGGGGGTCTAGAAGAGAAGGGATAAGGGGTAGGGCTTTAAGGGGTAAAGCAGGATAGGGCAATGTAAGAAGGAGCAGAAGGCATTTAGGTGCAGAGGTTGTACCTTTGGTTGATTTTAGTGATGAGGAATATACACTGTCAGATTCTAATGACAGTGTATGGTTAGAAGAAGAGGAAAATGTAAGATCAGAGAGTGAGAGTGAAACATCCTCTGCCAATGAAACTAGTGAGGATGTTGATGACCCAAATCATATTTTAGATAATGATGATGGGTTGAGTGATGTAGATTCTACATCCAACACTACTAAGACAGCAACTACATTAGAGGATGATGAGAATGAGTTTCCCTTGGAGGGGTCAAGGAAGAAAATGAAGAGGAAGCGTATAGATTATGATGCTTTGTATGCAAATGAGTGGAAATGGGATGGGGAGGGAGATATAGAGTTTAAGGTGAAAGATGTGTTTGAAGATGTGGAGAGTTTTAGGAGTGCTTTGGTTGATTACTGTGTGAAAATGGGGTATGTGTTAGTTAAAATTAAAAATGACCCTGATAGAATCATATGTATTTGTGCTGAACCAGGTTGTAATTTTATAATACATGCTTTCTAGTTGGATGACATGCATACATTCATGGTTAAGACCATTAGGTCTGAACATACATGTAGTAGACCACCTAGTAATAGGAATCCTCATGCAACCACTGCATGGATTACAACCAAACTAAGAGAGGAGTTAGAAGCTGATCTTGAAATGAGCTATGAGCTAATGTCTTTGAAATTTAGGCAGAAATGGGGGATTGAAATTCCAACTTGGCAGCTATATAGGGCTAGATCCAAAGCAAAAACCAAATCACAAGGCATACATAGAGATAGTTTTAGGCGGCTAAGGAAATATATAGAAAGTATTTTAACATACAATCCAGGCAGTGTGGTTAAATTTACACCAGTTGATAAGAATAACCCAGATGATCCCACAATATTTAACAAACTTTTTATAGCATACAAAGGCTGCCTAGATGGTTTCAAATAAGGTTGCAAACCTTTCTTAGGCATGGATGGATGTCATTTAAAAGGTTTATTTGGAGGGGTTTTATTAAGTGCTGTGACTTTGGATGGGAATAAAGGGGTTTTACCAATTGTGATTGGTATTGTGCAATCGGAATGTCAAGAAACTTGGTTGCGATTTTTGGGACTGCTAAAGGAAAGCCTTGGAGAAGATTACAATGTAAAGGTGTTGACATTGATGAGTGACAGACAAAAGGTATGTTCAATTAATTTCTTAACATTCTATCTTTGTTGAATTTTCCAATTTGAGCTTACTACATGTTAACTTTCATTTTGTCTCATTATGGCAGGGCTTGATTGATGCTGTATCTAAAGTTTTTCCTACATCTACACATAGATTTTGTGCAAGACACCTATTAATGAACATGCTGAAGAACTTCCGAGGCTTGTCATTTCAAAAGCTTTATTGGAGAGTAGTTAGGGCAACACATGCACTAGCTTTTTGGGAGGGAATGAGGGAAATTAAGAAAATTGATTCAAAGAAGCCAAGGAAGTATTTGATGGATGTACCTAGGGATAGGTGGGCTAGACATGCATACAGTGCATTGTCTAAGAGTGAGCATAGTACTAACAATATGACAGAATCTTTCAACTCATGGGTTAATAAGATTAGGGGATTGCCTATTGTGTTGCTACTTGATGCATTTAGGCAAAAATGCATGGTCAGGCTGCAGAAAAGGTATGCAAAAGGTTGTTCATGGGAAGGAAAGGTGACACCTAATACAAAGAAGAGTTTGAACAACCTAGTTAAGGAAAGTAGACCATGCACCATCTTGCTTGGAAGAAATAATGAATTTGAAGTGAAAGAAAGCAAGGTAAAATTTGCAGTGAAGTTAAATGACAAGACTTGTAGCTGCAAATGGTGGGAGATTAGTGGATTACTATGTAAGCATGCTATTAAGTGTATTCTTCATAATAGGGCTGATGTGGAGGACTTCTATCATGATTTTTACTCAGTTCAAACTTACATCAGAATATACAATGGCATCATTCATCCAATGCCAGAATGTGAACTAGAACCAGATGATGAAAGTCAAGTAATTCTTCATTTGAAGCCTAAGAAAAAGCCAGGAAAATCGAAGAAAAAAAGGGTCAGGCAGGAAGGTGAACAAAGTAGCAGGACCAAGAGCTATACTGTCAAATATAAAAAATGTGGGCAAAAGGGCCACAATAGCAGAACATATACTGCTACTACTACTGCAACACCAATGGTAATATACCTCTACTGATGCAATATTTTGTATTTCATACATTCATTTATTGTGAATGAAAACTAATACTTTCTATTTTTCAAACTACATTTGCACGAGGAAGAAGAGGAGCCAGGGCAACAATAAGAGGTGGAAGACAATTAGAAAGTGGCAGAGAAACTGGACAAGAGGGCAGACAACAGGAGCCAACTATTAATCCTGTTGAGGATTGACTTTTTTTTTTTTTATGATTTTGATTAGGGCATTATGTTAGATGAAATATTTTGGATATATTTTATATGGCCAAATCATTATTTTGAATATTAATATTTTATAAGTATGCTCATTAATATATTTTGGCCATTACACAGGCCACACAAATGTTGATGTGAGAATTTTATTACATTGTAATATTTTGTACAGTTTATTTGCAATGCAAACTCATATTTTGTAAAATTTAGACCTTGAAAAATGCTTCTTTTTAATGTGTATGATTCAATATATTTTTTGAGTAGGTCAATTCAAGTTATATTATGTTCATTATTTTTTACATAAAATATTATACTATTTCCCCTTCCTTACATAAAATATTATACTATTTCCTCATTACTTAGATAAAAAATTATATTATTTTCCCATTTATTACATAAAATATTATACTATTTCCCCCTTCATTATATAAATTATTATAACACCTATCACAGATATAAAACACTTAAACAACAAAAATAATTTCTAAAACACAAAATGTTCACTTTCATTAATTAACTGAAGTTGTTGTACACCTTAAAGACCACAAAAATAATACACAACAAACTTCATTTACTATAATTCCATTAAAGTAATAAATATTCTTAATCAATTCAGAGATAATACTACCACTTATATTTACATAACACACCTAACCCATACTAAACACACACTACCACAAAAACTACTATACCATAATTCATTAAAGTTTCATCAGTAATACAATAACAATTACAACAAATAATATAAAGCGTATCAAAGTAGCAGAAGCAAATGTCTTCATCTCTCTCAGTTCATTTTGTACATTTTGCATCTCTAATTTCATTCTTGTATTTTCATCCTTTAATTTCATGATTTCATCCTTTATATCTTGAAAATCAACAACACATCCCGAACCCCTAAACCTGCGAATCGGACTATCCACAGTAATATTTTGACTAAAGGACTGAGTGGGCTTGCACTAACCCAACCACCTATCACAGATCCCGTCCATGCAACTGTAATAAAGCCTGTGCGGATTCGTCGGAGACTCTGAGATTTTTATGATACATCTCTTCCCACAGCTACACATCTTATTGCGATACCATCCTTCCCACCCATCTTCAGCCATAGATGTGCTTCCTCCCGAAATTGACATTCTCACTTATTAGGTGAAGATATATATGTTGAAAAACATTGTGGTAATGAGTTTTTATATTATATATCTTTGTATCTTTATAAAAGGATATTTTTGTCTTTAAAAAAAATTAATAAGTCCCTATTGACTAAAAATTCGTTGACTGAGGAAAATTAGGACAAAAATTAGATGGAAGGGGATTTTAGTATAACGTGACATTCGTTGGTAGAGTTAGTATATTTAAAAAATCAGAGGGACTTAGTGTAATGGGTCATTTTACAGAAAAAATTATAATTAACCCTAAAAATAAATATAACGCTATTTTATTTAAATAATTTTAAAATTTTACTATTAAAATATTAAAAACTTAAAATTTCAAAATTATTATTGAAATTCAAAAATTAAAATTTTTAATTGTTAGTGTTTGATAGTATCGATCACCATGAACATAGTCCCTAAGCATAAGCTAGCTTTAGCCATTCAATCAACAAATCATAGAACTCATTAATACATCATTATTAAATATTAAATAAATATTAATTAATATTAGAAATAATGTTATTTTCTTTACAAATAATTAAAACAAATTATATCAAATTGCATAAAAAAAAAATAAATCTGCAAAATTCGACTTCTGCAACGCGCAGCAGCGAATGTGTACTGAAAATTCCGGTTTTGGCGTTAACTCTTTTCTATTTTTATTTTTCGTCCCCAACCTGTAGCTTTTCTCACTATTTGATTATCGCAGACTCGTACCAAGATTTGGTCTCATCTCTATCTCTTTTTCACAAATGCTCTCACTTTCACCTACTTCTTCTTCTCTCTTTTCTGCATGTAAGCTTGTTTCCTGTTGTTTCTTTCCATTTCTTTTGCCTCCATTTTTGTTTTTTCACGCAAGTTTTTTTTTTTTTGTTTTTTTTTCAGGGAGGAGGTACATTATATGTAGGGATTGAAGGTAGCTTCAGGATCAGAAAACTACTCGGAGAGGTAAACAATTTACTTCTTGTTCTTTGTTAATTTGGGTTATTTTGCAATTTTTTTTAGTATAAGATTTTATGATTTTTTTATTGCTTATGGTGTTTTTTGTTATAGTATTCTCTAATTCGACCCTAATTTTTCAGGGCTTAATGTAAATAAGAAAATAAAAAAAAAAGTACATTTTTTTTTGCAGTTTTGGCTTTTGGCCCCCTCTTTTTTTCTTTTTCTCTTGCTTTAGTAATGGGACTAAAGGGTTTAGGGTTTTTGCTGTTTTTAAGAATAATTAGGAGTATTTCGAAATTATTCAGTTTACTTGTGTATGGAATGAGTTATATTGAAATTGGCAAGTATTTCATCCATCTAATCATAAAATTTCTTCATCAGCAGAACTGTTGCTTTAGATTGTATAAATAAAAAATGCATGTGAATGTGAATATATGCATATAGATTCTGAAGCAAAATGGATGGGTTATTATTGACTATGTTTCCTGAATGTGCAAATTATGGTGAGTTATTGATTTGGTTATGCTTGTATATGTTAGTTTGGATGTCATAACTAATTCAGGTGTTATAGCCTCAGGATTTTTGCACCCAGCCTCCCCGAACTGAGTGTCTTTGAATGTGTAATTTTACTAATCTGTTTACTTGTCTGTTTGTGTAAAACATACTAACGATGTGAGAGTATTTTACATTTGGCATATAAATTCTTGCTATTTTATTAGTTTTGCCGATCATTTTTTTATTTAGTGATTCGCCCAAGACATGATTGGGGTTTTAAAGGGCTTGTCAGTGGTTGTTGCTAGTCTAGGACTTTTACCTTGTCAAAATCTTAATCTAATGATTGAGGGACAATTGGATGCTATATTTGTAGTTAGCTTTTCAAGGTATGAGGTGGAAATCGAGTCTATTGTTCCAAAACTCTGCTATTTTGATTTCTTATCTCATGGATTTCGTAGTAGGAGCCCTTGTTTATGGATTTTGACTATATTATTAACAATTAGTCTATGAAAAGTACGGGGCCCTTTATGCACACTATGACCTTTTTTTTTTTTTTCAATCCAAAATTCTTGTGTTGCTTTGTGATAATTGGCTGCATTTGTTTCTCTCTTAGTCCCTCATTTATTTCTTGACCAGCTTGAAATCTTGGGCGACGCTGTATCTTGCAAGGAAATGGTACTTTTTTTTTCTGCTCCTCTTTCTATTCCTTTTTTAGTCAATATACCCCTTTTATCCTTCTATATTTTTTTTTGTCTTTCTTGCGTCCCTGAATTACTTGATCATTTTTCAATCTAATTCATTGTAGGCAATAAGTAATAGTCAATTGGACATATTTTTATTTTGCATTTCTTAGTTTGTCTTGCCTGTGCATGCTTAAGAAAAATTTGTGCAGGATGGGGATCCTTTTTGTGCGGAGGATGACAATGTTGACTGGGACAGTGAAGATGAGCTTGAAATTGAAAACTTTGGGTTGTCTTCTTCTTCGAGTCTCACACTTCCTAGTGCAGAAGCTATGGCGAGCTCAGCAGAAGTAATGATTCATATTATTTGATAATTTTTTCTTGTTTTTCATGTCAATGCCTAAGACTGATGGTAATTCACTGGAACTGTAGTATTGAAAAGGTTGCAGGGTAGGGGATTATCAAAAGGACTTTGTAGGATGGAAAACATTAGATTTAGATGTTGATCTTTCTTTACGTGTTTATTGCATTTAATGAGTATTTTTAATGGATGCAGTCTTGCAAGATTTAACTGAATGTTGATAGATATTTACTGTTGTACATAATTTTGTTGTTCGTTATGTATTTTATGCACTCTAAAAATCTTTTGCCTCCTTATATTTTTAATTCTAACCTATTATCAGCTTCTTTTCAAGATGATTTTATCTTCTAAATTAATTTTCTGGCCTTCTTATTCTCTGATGCTACTGGTTAAAAAGTCAATTGTGACCTGCATGGATGGTGTATGGAAGACCAATCAATCAATAAACATCTCCACTTCGTAGACAAAGGGTCCAAGCTTAATCTTCTTGCTAGGCAAAACTTAAACATCAATTTTTTTCGCTTTTAACTAATTGTGCTAGGCAAGTAATGTTGTGCCTTTTTTTTTCTGTTTCAATGTTATTTTATTTTCCTGTCCGCAGCTCTTGCCTTTGCTGAACTTGATCTCAATCACCATATGAAAGTATGTGCATGTGGGTGTTCTGTTGATATTTATTCTTCATGTTTACAATCTATTACTTTTTTCTGGTTAATCTTTTGCTCTTGCAACTGTATTGTATGTAATTTCCCTGTACTTTGAGCCATATGCTTGCTTTTATGTTCATTCATTATATCCATTTTGTGACTGAGGTTTGTTTTTTTTTCTCTAGGCAAGTTCATCAGTAGGTTCTTCTGGTTCAAAGTTGATAGATCATTTTGTAGGAATGGGGTTTCCTGAAAAAATGGTTGCAGAAATAATTCAGGAAAATGGTAAAAGATCTTTCTTATTCTATTTGAATTATTTCAATACAAGTAAGCATGCACATACACACACAAATAATCATGTTGAAAGCTTCGTTTATAACCTGGGGTGAGTTAATTATTCAGGAGAGGAAAATGCAGATTCGATAATTGAAGCACTTCTTAAATGCTCGGTGAGTTTGATTCTTTGATTCTCCAAATTGTTTGTGGTTGAGATCAAAAGATGGATATTTGTCACATACTAATGCTTGATTCTATTTCTGCCTCAGGCAAGATCATCTGCAAGCTCTTCTGGCTCCAAGTTGATTGATCATTTTGTTGGAATGGGTTTTGACGTGGAAATGGTTGCCAAAGCAATTGAGGAAAATGGTAAAGGTTCTTATTTTGTTTAGTTTCTTAGCTACATTTCTCACGTAGAAAGTTTCATCTACAACCATCTTCTGTTAAGTGTCTAGGAGAGGGAAATACAGATACAATTTTGGAAACTCTTCTCACATACTCGGTGAGATATATCTATCTTTATGCTCTGCCTTATTTCTGTATAATCATCATGTGTAGGTTTTCTTGGTATGTTAAGCAATATCAAAGCAATAGCGTCAGTAACATCTAAGTGAGTGGAATATAATGTCATCTTTGTATGCAACAAACTAACGATATTTTTGAAAGAGATCTTTTATTAAGTTTATTTCCATCAAACTCAAATCAAATATTGAGGAACTGTTTTGAAAGAGCAGTTAGCTTCTCCTTGTGTGTAATTCTGGACCAAGATGGATTCTTAAGAAAAATCCAGGGATTTTTTTAACAAATTCTTATGGCTGTTTTATCATTGTATTTAAAATTCTAGGATTTATTTTAACAAATTCTTTGTGGCTGCTTTATCAGAATTTTTAAAACAGAGCACTTTTTATCTTCTCAATACTGCACTTGGAACTGTTACATTATAAGATTTTTGTGGAGCTTATCAGCTAGTTTAGATTGTTGACAAAATGGTCAAACTAGCCTTCTGTGTGGTCTGTTAATGTCAAAGACTAGCTAATCATTTGCACTTTATAGTTTTGGTTCTGAAAAAGAATGATGGCTGTTGCCTGTTGCTCGGTTAGCTAGATAAGTAGCATGGAGTCTCAAGAAACCTTGCTGATATGGTGCTCAAACTAGACATTTTAGGTTCTAGAGGCCGTCTACATCGTCCAGGTTAGCCATTGAATCAAAAAGGACAGATAAAAAGGAAAAAAAAAAGAGTTTAGTAAATCATTACCACTATATCTTCATTGGTTTATTCTCTTCAAGATAATCTCCCCCCCTATACTTGTACTTCTTTCATACACAAGATTGTCGAAGAGAATAAAAAGAATAAAAGAAAGGAATGTAAATTTGGTGTGATCATTCTTTGGACGTAATGAGCACATGAAAAATGGTATAAACATCAATATTATATGAACTTCTGTCATTTTTCAACTTATCATTGTTTTATTTGTGCGAGGGGGCTAATCAATGAGCTTTGTGGTTAATATCAATCACATAATGATTATGATTCCAAATGGTCATTCATCATGTTCAGATATGTTTAATTGCTCTTCATAACTTATTCAGATGTGGCCTTTCTGGTTTCTATTTTTAGAAAAGTGTTGACCTTTAGAATTTACTGTACTCCTTTTAATTTTGGCAGGCAATTGAAAAGTCTCCTCAAGAGCAGCCGCATGTCGAATCTGATGAGTGGTCTTCTGAGTGCAATGGGAGCTTGGATGATTTTTCAGACATAGATAGTTTTGAAAATGAGGTACTAATCTTTTTGGCTGTACTAATTAGTTATGCGGTTGTGATATGGACATGTGGAGACATAATCAATAGACTAATGCAACATATTGTGGTCTTGTTTTAACATGTTTGAACTTCTAAAGATGTTTTTTTCTTATCTGCCCAGATAACTAAAAGCTCAGAATTTCCACTAATACATGCACTTGTACATATAGGATATTTTTTCAGATGTCTGATACCATGTGCAGTGCATATTGTTCTTGGAAATGCATTAACATTTGGTGTTCTAATTTATCCTTGTTAGGATGTTGTGAAATCTGAGCCTGATGAAGGGAACCCTTTGCTGTTCTTAGCAAGGATGGGTTACACAGTAGAGGAAGCTTCAATAGCCGTAGAGAGATGTGGTGTGTATTATATCTTGTGGTAATCTTGTAATGGTTTAGAATGTTTCTCTCTGCAAATATAAGGAGTAATTGCTTTGCTTTTGATCTTCTTATCAATTATACTCTTAATCTTCTGAAGTGGGTTTAAGAAAAAGGGTTTCAGCAAAAGGGGGTGTGATTATTTCTCAATCATGGACCAAGATGAGACGCTCATTTTTTTACCTTTCTGTTTCTTTTGTAAGGAATCATTGTTTTTCTTGAAATAAAGTCTGAAGATTATATTATTCACTGGTAGATGTGTTTTCTCATTGTGGCTGTGGTTGATGTGCTATGCTTTGATTGTTTATGGTAGTAATCGTAGGACAATGATATGGGTTAGACACAGGTGCTTACTAGTTACTACTGCAATTACTTTTAGTGCTATCAATCATTCCATATTTTTCTTTTTCCCGTTTGATAGGAGGTGAAGTATCAAAGAGAGGAACTTGCTGTATGTTGCAATGAACTGTTTTCATTTTGTCCCTAGCATTCGGTTCTATTAAATGCCTGATGCAATGCTTCCATCAAGGCACAAAAGATGGTTGTGTTGATACTGCTGCACAATGCACTAGCATTTGCTACTGTTTACTTTGGTATCTTCTATTCTGCTGTGCAAAAATTTGACCTTTCATGTCTTGATGTGCTATAACAAGTGATCAAATGAACTGTGGATTTTATGAAATCTTCTCAAGTTGCATGTTTGTTTTGGTGAATTGAGCATTTCTTTCTTCTTTTTCTCTTTCTCTAAACTATATGCTGTTCAAATGTTTCAGGACCGCAGGCAACAATTGCAGAGCTAACAGATTTCATCTGTGCTGCTCAAATGGCAAAGGCAGCTGATGCTTCCTTTCCGGAAGAGAAGGTAACTTCTTTCCTCTTATTAGAAGTCAATATATGATGCAGATTAAAATTTTCTTTTCAATTATCTGACTCCGATTTAATAGCCAAGGATAAAGCATTTTGATGATGATTATCCTAAAAACAAGAAGAGGAGCTTTTATGAATATGATGCGTGGAAAAGGAAAAAGCAGATGAGATTGGACAAGAAACTGCTGCATGGAAATGATGAAATGATTCGACTCCCAAATCCTATGGTTGGTTTTGGTGTCCCCAATGAACCTGCCTTTGTAACTCATAGAACTCTTCCAGAAGCTTCCAATGGGCCTCCATATTTCTACTACGAGAATGTTGCACTTGCTCCTAAAGGGGTTTGGACCACAATTTCAAGATTTTTATATGATGTGGAACCAGAATTTGTGGATTCAAAGTATTTCTGCGCAGCTGCAAGGAAAAGGGGCTATGTTCACAATCTTCCTATCCAA
>CANXYC010146235.1:0-15087 GCA_948193065.1 Aleurites moluccanus
TTGCCTATTTTGGGTATTATAGCAGGTATGATAATGATAATGTTTTATGTGTGAATTGAGATATATGGATGAGTTGATGATGTTGAGATGGAGTTGAGTTGGAAAATGATATTGGAAGTGTTTAAATTGATAAAATTGGTAAATTGGCATGTTGAAAATACATAGGAAACTCTGCCGGATTTTCGACAGAACATTGGCATAAAGTATATGTATGTGGTGTAATAGGGTAACATGAATGAACTTGTGTGATATATGAGTTATTAGCATGATTAAGGTTTGTAAGTATTAGCTAAATTGTATTAGGGGTTCATCGAGGTACTAGTAGCCACTGGCGGATCCCGTACCCTTGGACCATCGCGGCTCCCCGGTTTGGGTCATGACAATTCTACGAGTAGTGGTTAGAAGCACAAACCTCTATTTTTCTTATGGAGTTAGTGAGTTTAAAACTCGGTTGTGGTTGGATGGTTGGAACTGAGGTTGATGAGCCACAGGTTGTTGAGAGGGTTCACCAACCTTTTATTTGCCTCTGACAGTGCGAGCAACTCTGGTGATGGGAGAAGGAGATGAAGGTATCTGACAGGGAATCAGAGGAAGAATTATTGATTGTAATTTTTGTTCTAGCGACAATAGGTTTGATGCTTTTGGAAGCCATAAAGATGAAAGAAAGGATGCATTTTTGTAGAAAAATCAGGTTTGTAGAGAGGGAGTTGAGATAATTTAAGGTAAAAGGATTTTAGTTCGAATTAACAATGGTCGGAGTGCGAATGATTTTTTATTGAAAACACATCATTAACATCCTTGAATAATAAGTAGTAAGCGCTATTAATCAAGTAGTGGTCATTACTAATAAATAACGGGTGCTAATATGGGCAAAGAGAGAACCAAGAACAGATACCCAGATTTGCGGGTGCTACAACATTTGTAGCAGCCGTTACTTAAGTAGTGGGTGCGACAAATCATTGTAGCTGGCGCTACAGACCAAAAATAGGCAAAAAATATATGTAACTTACATCAAATATTTAATTTCTCTTCCATCCAACATATCCAATTCACGTTTAATAAAATTTAAATGATCCTCATTTAAAGGTTTTATAAAAATATCTGCAAGTTGATCATTTGAAGTAATAAATTCAAAAACAACATTATTGCCTAACACACTCTCTAAGAAAATGATGTCTAATATCAATATGCTTGCTTCTAGAATGTTGAACAAGATTTTTTAATAAATTGATAGCACTTGTGTTATCACATTTAATCAGAATCTTGTCCAAATGCACACCTAAGTCATAAGTTGGTTGTTTCATCCACAACACTTGTGCATAACAATAAGCGGCTGCCACATATTCGGCTTCCGCGGTGGACAAGGTCACTGAATTTCCTAGGAATTGACAAGTACCGGAGGTACTTTTTCTATCCATGCAACTATCGACAAAATCTGCATCAGAATAGCCAAGTAAACTAAAATGCATGTTTTTTTGGATACCAGAGGTCTAGATGTTGCGTTTCTATCAAATATTTTAAAATCCTTTTAACCGCATGTAAATGAGATTCTTTAGGACAAGATTGAAAATGTGCACATAAACACACGGTAAACATAATATCTGGCCTATTAGTGGTTAAATAATGCAGGCTACCAATCATACCTCTATATTTCTTCTCATCAATAGGCTTACCAAGATCATCCTTGTCAAGCTTGATGGTGGAGCTGATTGATGTTCTACTTGTCTTTGCTCCATCCATTCCAAATCTCTTGAGAAGTTCCTTTATGTACTTTGATTGGTTAATGAAGATGCCTTCCTCATATTGTTTAATTTGTAATCCAAGGAAGTACTTGAATTCTCCCATCATGCTCATCTCAAATTCACTTTGCATGTATGAAGAGAATTCCTTGCACAAAACTTTATTAGTAGCACCAAATATTATATCATCAACATAGATTTGCATAATCAACATGTTATGCATATCCTTTTTGAAGAAAAGTGTTGTATCAAATTTACCTTTTAAAAAACCATTGTCAATAAAAAAAAAGTGCTAAGTCTATCATACCAAGCTCTAGAAACTTGTTTAAGACCATAAAGAGTTTTTTGAAGTTTTAAAAATATGATTTGGAAAATTAAATTGTTCAAAACCTAGAGGTTGTTCAACATAAACTTCCTCCTTAATAAAACCATTTAGAAAGGCACTTTTAACATCCATTTGATACCACTTAAAGTTCACGTGACATGCAAATACAAGTAGCATCCTAATTGCCTCAAGTCTAGTCACTGGTGCAAAAGTCTCATCATAACATATTATTTCCTCTTGATTATATCCCTTTGCCACCAATCTAGCCTTGTTCCAAGTGATCAAACCAACCTCATCTAGTTTGTTTCTATACACCCATTTGGTACATATGATGGGATGGTTTTGTGGTTTAGGAACCAAGGTCCAAACCTTGTTTCTCTCAAATTGGTTCAATTCATATTGCATGACCTTAACCCAACTTTGGAAAATAAGGGATCTTATTGTATGTTTAAGTATAAAAAATGTGAAGTATAAGAATTCTATTGAAGGATGGATGCATATGACTCAGCATGTTAAGATACATCCATGGAAGGTATTGTTTAAGTGTACGGGGATGCTAATTCTACCATGTTATATTGAAGGCTTAAATTTCAATAAGACTTGGGATCATTATAAGAAGTTCATGGTTTGAAGAAAGACTTTGTATTGTTAAATAATGAGAGGATGATTGAGGAAACTAAATCAGATTTAAGAAAGAAGTTTTGGACTTGGATTTTGAATTGATAATAGCCATTGATTAAAATTGTAGATAGTGAATATCATTATATTGTATGAGATGGCAAGTGATGAGATAATGTATAAAAGAATGGAAGTTTCTTATAATCTTAAGAAGAAGTGGTGAATATACAAGTGTTAGAAATTGGTTAATATTAAGTAGTGAAAGTCCATTGGCAACCAAAAGAGGGGTGAATTGGTTATCTTATAAAAATTAATGACAACTTAAAATTAATAAAGAGAACATGAAAAAAAAAAATTCACACAAGGAATTTATAATGGTTCGACCAAAACACACCTATGCCTACTCCTCAAGATCACACTTAAGTGTTTCACTAACTTTGATCCTTTTACAGGTTCAAGATCAAACCTCAAAATGTTTTGGCTCACACTAAACCTTATAAGTGTTTTACAAGAAGGATCACACACAACATAAAAGAATTACAAGAGATGAGAAAGAAATTACCCAATGACTTTTACCCAACCCTCAGAAATTAATTACACTTCAACAACCTTGAAGTTTTAGCAATTAATTCTCTTTACAATAAGAAACTCAAATTTAAGCTTAAGAACACTTGAATGCTTTGAAGGTATGAATTAATGCACAATAAATGGTTGTTGTTGCCCTATTAACTTCATACCAACCTATATAAATAGTCCTTAGCTTAAAAGAGTCATTTGAGTGCATTAAATGTGCATTTAATCCAAATTCACATCATTACAACAATTATATTTTTGTCAGTTTTCCAAGTGTAGGAGCGGCTACAAATAGAGTAGTGGGTGTTACTTATCTTATACCGAGTGTGACTCAGTCTTGCAATGAAAATTTCATGGCTGCGACTTCCTATGTAGTAGCGGTGAATAGTCTTATTAACGAGCACTACTTAACAGGTAGCGGACGCGAAGGATCATCCAAATTTCTAAAGTGCTTCTGTGTCTCCGAGCACAATAAGTAGCGAATGCTACTTAACATATAGCGGGCGCTTCGTCTTGGCTCCTTGAATTCTTGAAATTGGATATAAATTTTGTGACTGTGAAAGCTTGTGTAGCGATTATGAATTACATAGTAGCGTATGCTACATCTTTAGTAGTTGGGGCTACACTTTTAGACTCAGCTACATGATCTTTCTGGATAGAATATTGTGGCTGTGAATAAGAGGTAGTGGTTGCTACTTACTTAATATTGGGCACTACATTATATGTAACAGGCGCTACTTATGAAAAGAGTGAATTCTAAAAAATTAATCCTTGCAAATAAACAAGCAAATAACATTAGATAAATAATTAGTTGTTTGTTCCCATCAAAATGACTATGTTAGCTATTTAAGGTCTAACAAGAAATATCTAATAAGGCATATTTTGAGAATAAGATGTTGGAGCTAACTTACTAAAAGAAAAGGATAAAGTGATCCTAGACAATGTGTTGTGCTTCTTAATGGAAATGATAATATGGTATCTCAAGTTTTCTTTATATATGGATTACAAGGATTGATAGGAAGAGAGAAAGTTAATGTTACAGTTATACGTAGCTTTGGAGGAAGAGAAAAGATGAAGAATTTCATGATAGAAGCTCTACAACTAAATTAAGCATAGGAAAGTGATGAGGGCAAGTCGTGCACTATGATTTGTGCATCTCCAAGGGAAGTTTCAAAATTTGACGATGAATTTTCATAAGAGGGGAGAATGTAAAACTCCAGGTCTTAAATCTTATTTCTAGCTGTTATTGAATTGTTTGGCATAATCTAAGTTGGCTTGAATGTTTACTACTAGCATTTTGCCTTCTAGATATAGTGTTTGAGCTTCATATACCTTTAGAGTTATGATCTAGATTTGTTTACATTGTATTAATGTCACGTCCCGATTTCGAAACGCGACAGTCCTAGGATGCTAGAGATACCAGAAGTGACCGACACCTGTAGAACCCAGTATCACATACAATCATCAATTACGATCAATTAATTAATCATTTACTTAATTACTATTCATTCTGGCATTCTATAATCTGTCTATAATTCTTATTACAAATGGCTGTAACAATCATCATATCATGCCGTATCATTAATTATACTCCATAATATGCTATACATATATGTTCATAAACTAACTATACCATATACAACCCATGGAGCTAATAGAATATAAATATACAAAATATACAGTGTTTAACATAATTACACTATTACTCAAGTAGCAGAAATCCTCAGAGATATCAATAGATGGGATTTTGCATCCTACGCAACACCTGAAAATGGGAAACAATGAAAGGGTGAGAATATAAGATACTCAGTGAATCTAATATGCATCAAATATAAATAAGGACTGAAACATCAATAAAGGATAGGCAAATGAGATAATAATGTTAGTCTGCTCAAGAATATTAGGATAAAAAATCAAGTTACAGAAGATGTCTATAAAGTCAATAATCAAATCAATGGAAAGTATATCACATGGATAAGACATAAGTAGGGCCATGAAATGCATATAACATGTATCATCATATATCAGTAATCATAAGATTGATCAGGTCTTATGGCTATGCCTGTTAATCCTTTCCAGCTAGGGTACCATTATACAATGTGCACATTGCCGACAGTATGTACCCACTATCCTGTCGGAGTGGCAACTTTGTCAAATCACATCAGAGTCAATAAAAGTATGGAACAAGTCATTAGATACCATTATACAAAAATGGTATCACCAAATATCAATAATTCAATATCAATCAATTCAAGATGCAATATAACAATGGAATGGCAATGACAAGTAGATATACAATGGCAAAGAGTTTGGCAATTAACAATGGAATGGAACATAGGTTGGTCATATATGAATAAAAGGTTGGCACAATTGGATTGTCAATGTCGTTGGCGACGATGGCATTCAAATGGTATGCCTATGGATGAACAAGTGATAGGCTATGATAAAATGAACTAGGCATTTCAACAAACACTTGGTGTGCAACAAAGAATGGACCAAATGGCTAGGTTATGGTGCAATATTGACATTGCCCATTCAATCAACAAATAGTTCACAATGTAGGCAACACAACAAACATCAATTTTCCTATATTAAACACAATTAAAAGGATCAAAATGGCATGGAAAAACCATAGGAAAAACAAGCAAAAATGAAGGCAATGAATAGTAACATAGGTTCGACCAAAAATGGGCTTCCAAATGAGAATTCCAATCAACATTTTAACATATAAGGCATGTTATTTGATGCATATAAGACTCACCTCACACTTCAAATGAGCTTGGAAAATTGATTTTCCATCTAAAGCTTCAAAGGAGGCAAAATTGGCAACTTTCCAATTCTTGATTTTCTACATCAAACCAACCATAAATAATTTATCTATTAGCCTCCAATTAATATATTCTAAGCTTAATTAACATTAACTAATACAAAATCAAAGGTTCATTTCATATAACTTCAACCTAGAGTTTCAATTTAGGGAAAAATACTCAAATGCATCAATTGATGCAATTAAACATAATACCCATTCTAATCATCATCTAAAACATCTAAATCAAACATAAAACTAAACAAATCAACTTGTTACCTTTAATGGATGATCAACTCGAAATTCCAAAGGTGATGGTTCTTGATTTCCTTTGATTTTCCAAGCAAAATTTCAATGGAGAAAGAAGAATCAATGTCGATTTCTAAGTTTTCTTTAAGTTTTTCTAAGAAATTTGCAAGAAATTTGATGGGAGGAAGGCTTGAAATTTTCAGCCAAGCTTAGTGAAGAGAAGAAGATGACCATCAAAATGTCTAAGTGTTGCTTATATACTAATGTAACAACCTCAAATTTTATTCATATAACCTTGAATATATGTTGTCTAAGCATAAATAAAGTTGATTTAGACATTAGAACATCATACTTGCGCGATTCGACAAATCGCTAAAAATCGACCTGGTGAATAAGTAAACACGTCGATGTTTTGATTAACGAACGAGTTTGGAATTTTAAATTTTTAATATCACCATTAGACTCATAAGGTAGAGAAATATAAGAAATATTATTTCATAATTGAAATGAGACAAAAAAAATAAATAGTTATAAGTTCCGGGTTGAAAATACGAATACGAGAAGTGTTGGGGGGAAAATCGAATTAGCTGAAAGTTAATTAATATAAATAATCATCTAATTCTCCAAAAATCATAAAATTCTCCTCCTTCTCCAAAACTCCACCAATTTCATCCAAACTTTAAGCAAAATTGATAGAAAATTCGGTTAAACTACCAATTAAGCTAGTTTTCATCGAAAATTCCAAGAAATTCAAGCTAGAAATTGAAGAACCATTCAACCTTAATTTCTGCCACACCTTGAAGTCAAGTGAGGATGATGTTTTCTTCATTCTTTTGATTAATTAAAGCTATATAAGTGATTATAAACATGATTAGAATGATAGATTTCAAGATTGGATCGAAATTGGAGAAAACCTAAAACTAGGTTTATGTTTGAAATTGATTTTCTGTATAGGATTCCATAATTCTAATTAATATTTAAGTATGTTAGTTACTATCCATTTAAGTCTAAATATGTGGTAAAATTGATTGTAGAATCGAAGGAAACTGAAGAACACTGCTTTTGCCTGTTATAGGCAAATAGGCATGTTATCGCGTAAACGATCGATTTGTCGGTTCTGGTGAGTTATATGTATATTATTTTGCATGTTTAAACCTTTATTTGATCAATTTTAATCCATTTAAATTCCTGAAACTTTTTGTCCAAAATGTTTTATTTGAGTTTCCTTTGAATTTTCCTTGAATTCAAGCTCCAGTTATGTTGTTTATTGATGTATATAAACCCTGTTTGATAATGCCTTTGTATTTGTTGCTATTGGAGCTTGAATTGTGAACTTTGGCTTTTGATCAATATGTACCAAAACTATATTTATTTAGTCCTAAAGTGGTGCACACCAAGTGCTCGACGAAATGACTTTTGTTAATTTCCTTAAGAAATCAATTGTTACCAAATTTGCTAAAATTGGTGACTTTCTTTGTCACTAGTACAAATGTGTCTTCTTCACATATTTTGAACTTATATCCTAAATGACTTTTGTGGAATTTTTTCTATGCTATAATGTTTCTTTTTTAAGGATAATGATCCTATATGTGTTTACTTGCCTAAACTGCTCAAATGGGCTAAAGTTACAGAAATTGAGTTTTGTTGATTTTCTTGCCTATTTGGTATTTTATTTGCTGTCTTTAGCCTATTCTAATATTTGTATGACAGAGCTATCTTACTGATGGGGTAGTGGGTAAATACCATCAGCATTATGCATAATAAAATTTTAGTGATATCCTAGCTAAGAAGGGTTATGGTCATGGCCATAGGGTCTGATCCATCTTATGCTATTTACATGTCATATTGATAATGATATGCATTTCATGACCTAGTATCTGTTATATATACATGGTTATTATTTCTTCCAGTGCCTATACATCTATATTTGATGTCTATAAACTATTTCCCTTGATTTGGTCATTTAATATGCTATATATGAGTCAATTATTAATACTGTTCATTTATTGTTTCCTACCTAGCTTAATGTATGATATTCATCAGTGGATCCAGCTTTGTTATAATAATGTAAATATTGAACTTGTATATATTCCTTGTATATATTTTAGATGCTCCATGGATATGTAAAATTGGGATGACTATACTTAGTATGGTCTGTAATATTATTGGTTACTGATATTTAATATATATGAGATGTGTTGAGATCAGATATGATCACAGATGATGACAGATAGATTGATTATATGGATATAGATATATTATAACATGTGATGTTTACAGGTTATAGAAGAGTTCTATAGATGTCGGTAGTCTTATGCTGTTCCTACATCCTAGGACCGTCATGTTCCAAAATTAGATTGTGAAAACTAAGTTAAAAATGGTAAATTGCATTTAGATCCTTAAACTTTCCATAAATCATACTTTGACCCCAACTTCTTCTATAATTTATTCTGACAATTCTGTTGGGATTTAGATTTCAAAGTGGGATTCAAATAGCTTATTTTTATTTATACTTTATTGTAAAAATAGTTTCAGAGCTATTCTGAAATTTAGACATTCAATTTTCTACTATACCCCCAAAGTTTCATTTATTTACTATTTTACCATAACTTACTTTTTTAGTTTTCCCAAAAAATTTTCACCTCTTTCTTTTCACCATAATTACACATATATTTATATGATTCTTTACCCCCTGGTCAGAATAAAAAATTCATATGTCGACCGGACTGCTATTTTCTCGGTAGTGTTATTGACACCGACGTTTTTCGAGACAGTATATCATATGCATTCTAATTGTGTCTCAAAAATTATTTTTAGTTATTTCGATGATCCTAAACCAAAACTGATAACAATAACATTCAATTATGGTAGGCTTTTCTAGGGTATTACAATTAAGGTTATAAAATTGATATTTAATAGGTAAGTCTCCTTAGAAAGAGAATTTGATAGAGGTAACGTGCGTTGCCTATGTAGTAATGGCCGTTAATTTTCTTTTTGCCAAAAATTCTTAAAGAGCGTGAATATTTTAGTAATGCTCTTTACCTAGCTTTTATTTCATGTAACGAGCATTACAAATTTGGTAACGAGCATGAAATTGCCTTCTGTCAAAAATTGACCTAATTGGATAACGAGCGTTACCTATTGCGGGCTATAAAAAGAACCTAAATTCTTCGTCAACCGACACTTTATTGTTTCAAATATTTTTCTTATTCCTTTCTTAAGTATTCAAATCCTAATGAGCTCCACCTTATTTATACCTTAAGAATCATAAAAATAAGTAAGATCTAAAGGAAATCCCTCAAGATCCATCAATGTTCTCATAGTTTCCAAGTTGTGAGAGAAAGATAAGTTTCTCAATCTCTCTTCAAGTCATGATCTAAGTTTATAGATGGTTATATAACTTCTTTATGAGTTTTGGATTAGTGTTTATAAGTGTAGATTACATATGTTAAGGATTCATTTAGAAGATATGACATAAAAGGTATTTGAGATGAATAGTGACATGAATAATATATTTTCTCTGAACTTTCTATGATTATCGAATTAATGGATGAATTGGAACTAGGAAACATCTAAATGGACTCCCATGCCCGTGGCACTTGGTTCACACCCATGTGGCTTTTAATTGGGCTCTATAGCCTTACAGAATGGTCCACTACCATGAGATTTCCACATTGGTTGACTTGTATTATTTCTTCTCAAAAGCATCTATAAAAGAGGTTTAAAACACAAAATTCTACCATATACTCATTAGACACATTTTATTAAAATACTAAATAAAAACAACTTACACTTATTAAAAATATAAATATAAATATAAATATATAAATATATAAGAACAATTAGGACAAAAATATGAACAAGCACATGCAAAGCGAGTAAGGTCCATATAGACAAGGCAATGTAAAAAAGACCATGAAGAGCACACACAATTAGATATCCTAGTCAAAAACTTAGAAAAGGCACGAGCTTTCACCTTGATAAAGGAGAGGTTGTAATACCTTCGGGGAACATTAGGAGGCTAGCCATATATAACCAAACAACAAATCAAGTTTCAGAAAATGTCACAATCTATAAAAGTGAGAAGCATACACAAATAGAAAAATCCAATCAAAGAACAAGAATTTGTGCGAGGCTAAAAAGGCGCAATCTTATTAAAGGTTATTCAAATTACAAGCAAATAGAGTAAAGACTACATAAGAAAGTCTTATTTTGAGGAAGCTTCAAATGATCGAAAGGCTTCTAGCATTAGCATATCATTGTATGTGGAACTTTTCCTTTTATAGTTAGATCTCTAGAACTGCTGGAAAGATGGGTGAGGAACCTAGACTCAAGAAGAAATAAGCTCATTTAAGGTGCTAAGTGTCCTTATGAGGTAGCAATCTTTTTTTCGAAGTCTCTACATCATAATATGAAACATTTAGGGATAAGACCAATCCTATGAGGACCATTTAGGAAGAAAATCAATTTCGATGATCTAAGATGCTAATTGAGCTAACAGTAGGACAAATCCAAAATTTGAAGAGCACAGGAGGCCAAGTGAATTCAATTGGTTCAGATAAAAGCCCATGTAAGTGATAGAAACAGCTTCTACTCTATAGACAATAATAGCTTCTACTTTAGAGACAATGAGGATATCAATGTACAAACATTTATCAACTATAATACCCAGTACTTGGAACGTTAGAGTAGATATGTGTTCGTGTATGATTATTTGATAAACGTTACCATGTGTATGTTTATATGTGCATGATGAATAATCTAGAATGTCATGTTGAGTATAGATTACTCCTAGAATAATTATATGTCGAGACATGATAATTTATGACTGATTTTGAGGTGTTAAACATGTATATGTATAAGTTGATTAAGTTTGGATAAGTTAGAATAGAGAAACTTGAGAAATTCTCACCAGTAAGCCTTTCACGGGCATGAAGATTTCTCACGGATGTGAGAAATCATTCACCACCGTGAGAAAAGTTTCTGTGTATATTGGCCAATTCTTCATATTTGTTTTCATAGGAGTGAAACATTCCTCACGGCCATGAAGAAGTGCTTCAAACCTATAATATCCTAAGTAAAACCCTAGTAGGAAACCCTAACCCTAGCACCTAAACCCTAGTTGGAGTTAGGAGTGTTTATCTGGGTTGGTTATTTGGTGTGTTATATGACTTAATTGATGCATTTATGTGTTATTTCTTGCATTACATGTTATATGATTTACTTGATGCATTTATATGTGATTGATAGTTACATGTATTATAAGATTGAATTAAATTTACTTACATGAGTAATTAATTAATATTATGTTGCATGATTTAAATTGGTGTGTTATATGTGTAAATTATTGTAAATAAATTATTTGGGGAAAATAAATTGAGGGTAAATAAATAAATAAGTAAAATAAAATAGTTTAATTGGGTTAAAAATATAATAGGACTTGGTTGCATGAGAAAATAAATGGGAGGGAGTTAGTTGGAAGTTTGTAGGACCTAATTGTAATAAAAGTGATGGAAGAGGGATTTAGTGGCTATTTGTGTAACCATAATCCCATGGAATAGAGTATGGGTGCTTTTAAGATCCAATGGATGTATGTAAGGGTTGCAAAGTAGCTAATGTGAGACCAAACCACTTGATTATTGCCTAAAACTCCACTAACTTATTTTTAAAACACCTAAAATCTGCATGTTGACTTCTTTCACCCAAAATCGTGTTCTTCATCTTTTCAAACTAGAAAATTTCCTTTCCTCTTCATTTTGGTTCGGCCATAGGAGAATTGGTGGAGCTTTGAAGATTTTTCTTCAAGTCTTGGTAGGTTAATCTATACAGGATCACAACCCAGTGTACATTTGAGTCGGGGTGGAGGTAATGCAGGTAGGGGTAGACCCGCAGGGCGGTCATATTCAGTTCTTCCACCACCTCCAGGCAGAGGACATGGCAGAGTTTTTACAGTGACTCCGCAACAGATTCAGAGCTCTCATGATACAGTAATAGGTAAGCTTTCTGTTTGTGGAAATGATGCATATGTATTATTTGATTCGGGTGCTACCCATTCTTTTGTGTCCCCTATGTTTGCTATGAGATTGGGTAGAGAGAGAAAACCCTTGCAGGTACCTTTAGAGGTAGTCACTCCCTTAGGTAGGAGTGTTGATGTTGATTATGGGTTTGAGAGATGTGATGTGATTGTTGAGGGGAGAGTTTTACCTACAGATTTGGTTGAGCTGCCTATACTCGAGTTTGATGTGATTTTAGGCATGGACTAGTTGACTACTCATCGGGCTATGATAGATTGCTTTGCGAAGCGGATTGAGTTCAGACCAGATGGGGATGATGGGTTTTCTTATTAGAGTGAGACAAACAGGGGTAATCTCAGCTTTATATTAGCTATTAGGGCTAGACGGCTTCTTCGGAAGAGTTGTATTGCCTATTTGTCCAGTGAGACAGATACTTGGCTGACAGTTCCTGAGATTGATCAGATTCCTATAGTTAGTGAGTTTTCAGATGTTCCTGAGGATCTACCAGGGTTGCCACCGGTGCGAGAGATAGAGTTTGAGATTGATGTCTATCCGGGTACAAATTCGATTTTTATCCCACCTTACAGGATGACACCAGCAGAGTTGAGAGAGGTGAAGGTGCAGTTGCAGGAATTGTTAGATAAGGGATTCATTAGGCCTAGTAATTCTCCATGGAGAGCACCAGTATTATTTGTAAAGAAGAAGGATGGGTCACTTCATATGTGTATAGACTATCGGTAACTGAATAAAGTGACAATGAAGAATAAATATACCTTTCCTAGAGTGGATGATTTATTTGATCAGTTGCAGGGTGCTTCTTACTTTTCGAAGATTGATCTTCGGTCGGGTTACTATCAGTTGAGGATTAAGGAGAATGATATAGCGAAGACTGCATTCAGGACTAGGTATGGCCATTACGAGTTCTTGGTACTGCCTTTCAGTTTGACCAATGCACCAGCAACATTTATGGATATGATGAATAAGATTTTCAAACCCTATTTGGATAGATTTGTGATAGTGTTCATTGATGACATTTTGATATATTCAAAGAGTAGGGAAGAGCATGAAGAGCATTTGAGGATGGTGCTACAGATTTTGAGGCAGCATCAGCTGTATGGGAAATTATCGAAGTGTGAGTTCTAGTTAGAGGAAGTATGCTTCTTAGGGCATATAGTGAGCAGGGATGGTATTAGAGTTGATCAGCGGAAGGTTGAGGCAGTTTTGAGTTGGCCTCGTCCTACCAGTGTGACAGAGATCCAGAGTTTCCTAGGATTAGCAGGATATTATAGGAGATTTATACAGAATTTCTCCAGGATAGCAGCTCCTCTGACTAGATTGATTAGGAAGCAGGACAAATTCATATGGACAGATAGTTGTGAGCATAGTTTCCAGACCCTGAAGACATGTCTTACTACAGCACCAGTTCTAGCTTCCATCTGAGACGGATAAATTCTTTATATATTGTGATGCCTCCAGAGTTGGGTTAGGCTATGTTCTTATGCAGGATGGTAGGGTAATCGCTTATGCTTCGAGACAGTTGAAAAAGCATGAGGAGAATTATCCTACACATGACTTTGAAATGGCAGCAGTGGTCTTTGCACTGAAGATTTGGAGACACTATTTGTATGGGGAGAAATGCGAGATCTATCTTGACCATAAGAGCCTTCAGTATATATTGCAACAGAGAGATTTGAATCTTCGACGGCGGAGATGGGTTGAGTTACTGAAAGACTATGACAGTCAGATTTTGTACCACCCGGGTAAAGCAAATGTGGTTGCAGATGCTCTGAGTCGAAAGTCGATAGGGAGTTTGTCACACATGTCTGTATCTAGAAAACCTTTGATTCGGGAGTTTCACGAGCTGTTGGATTCGGGGCTACAGTTACAGTTGGGGGATAAGGTTTTGATTGCTCAATTCTCAGTTCGGCCGACCTTAGTAGAGGAGATAAAAGCTGCTCAGTTGAGAGATCCATACTTGCAGAGGATAGTAGAGCAGGTGAGATCGGGGAAGGTTTCTGAGTTCACAGTTATAGATGGGATTTTATGGTATGGTAACAGGTTATATGTACCAGATGAATGATTTGAGATCGAAGATTTTGTCTGAGGCCCATTATTCACGGTATAGCATTCATCCCGGGACTACCAAAATGTATCATGGTATCAGAGAGCTTTATTGGTGGCCTAGTTTAAAGAAGGATGTTGCTAAGTTGGTCTCTTCTTGTCTAGTTTGTCAGCAGGTAAAAGTGGAGCATCAGAAATCGTCAGGGCTTCTTCAGGAAATACAGTTGCCAAAGTGGAAATGGGAGCAGGTAACTATGGATTTTGTGGTAGGATTACCCAGGACTCAGAAGGGATTTGATTCCATTTGGGTGATTGTTGATCGTCTGACCAAGTCAGCCTATTTCTTAGAAGTGAAGACCAGCTACACAGCAGCGCAGTATGCATAGTTTTATCTTGATAAGATAGTACGGTTGCATGGAGTTCTAGTGTCTATTATATCTGATAGAGGACCACAGTTTACTATTAGGTTTTGGCAGAGATTTCAGGAGGCACTGGGTACACAGCTTCACTTTAGTACAACTTTCCATCCTCAGACTGATAGGCAGTCAGAGCGTACTATATAGTCATTGGAGGACATGCTTAGACTGTGTGTGTTTGATTTTAAGGGAAGCTGGGATCAATATCTACCGTTGATTGAGTTTTCTTACAACAACAGTTACCACTCTACTATTGGGATGGCACCGTATGAGGCATTGTATGGTC
>CANXYC010146388.1:0-11164 GCA_948193065.1 Aleurites moluccanus
CTCACTCCAGAGACCCTCTAACCCCACACACACACACCCGCTGAGAGATATTACACCACCCTCATATACATATACATATACACATACATATATAAATATATATATATATATATATATATATATATATATATATATATATATATATATATATATATATACAATCCGAATGAAACATTCATTTCAAGAACATGGTGAGAATCAGTATATGGTTAGGCTTACAAAGAAACAGGAGTACCCACAATCGAATAACACTATCAAATATCATGGTAGAACTACAAAATGAATCAATAGCCATGCTACCTATCATAACAGAGCGCATTGGTAGTCCTTGCTACCTTATCGCAAACGCATGCTTGGCCAGGCATACGCCTAGAGCTCGTGGTCCCCTCTAGGTAGAACACTGGTAAAAACCCTACCAGCTAGGTTCCCAAAGTGCACGATGGACCAATGTATTTACTCTCATTGGGAAGAGCATTCTATCCATAGGGTTATATGGTTACAATCTCATAATAAAAATATTGGTCTCAAGACCATCAATATATAATATAAATTCAATCATGATAACAAATGGTTTCATATGGACTTGGTCCAAAGAAGAATGACCAAGCCATTTGCATTGCATTCATGTACTGTAATCACAAGGGCAATTCAATAACTATTTAAGAATATCATAAGGATTTCAAATAATAAGTGCATTTAACAATATCACGTATATAGGAATCTTTATGGGTGATCAACGAGAATGCTCGGTCATGATATTTCAAAGAAACAATGGCAAATGCAATGTTCGTACTTACCTTATTACATATTTATCCTTGAATTACTTTCAGTAATTTGCTCAACTCCAAGCTCCTCGATTACTTTGATTTTCTCTTCCTAAGAAAAATTTTCCCAAATATTAAAAATTAGGATTTTCTCTAAGTCCATAATATTCCATATGATCTCTAAATATTTAATCATCTTAGAGGTTCTATTCTTAATTTCTAACATCAATTTAATTATCTCTTAAAGAAAAATATGCATTTAATTCTGATTTACTGTTCATGTTACTATTCATGACAGTCCATAAATCCTGATTCCTCCATTATTAATTACAATGTATAACCTTAAAATATTTGTAATAAATTCCTTACACCTATAATAAATTATTCTAACTGCCAGATTAAATAAATCTAAAGAAAAATGAAATTTGAAGAAATTTACCTCATTTCTCCAAAAACTGCTCCACTGAAATATCTTGCTTAAATCTGACAATTTCTGCCTTAAAATATGCTAATCTAGAGTTCTAATTCATTAATTTGAGTATTAATGCCTTAGAAAATAAAATGAGACTAATTTGAGAAAAGACTGAAATTAACGAAGAAAGAAGGAAGGAAAAATCGTGAAAATGCTACTGGGTTGCTGGGGTTAAATAGACTATTGCCCCAGAAAACATGCTTGCCAGCTCACCAATCCTCCTCACATTTCCCAGCTTGCACTTCCCAGCTCACCAAACTGATCTAACAATGCCACTTCACTAATCCAGTTCGCATATGCCATCTCGCATATGCTGCCTCGCCAGACTCTCTTCACGAACTCTTCCTCTCATATGCCACCTCGGTAATACTTCTTCGCCTCTTCACCTCTTCGCTTCTCGCTTCGCGTATGTCCCTCTTCGCCAAACTCTTCTTCGCAAACTGTCACTTAGCACATTCTCTCTTTGCATAATGCCACCTCGCCTTTCCTCTTCGCACATGCTATCTCACATATGCTTCTTTGCTAATTGCCACATTAGCAATCTCACCTCGCTACCTCGTCACTTCGCATTTCCAACTCACAAAATGGCACTTCGCATTTTGTTGGCTCGCCATACCAAGACTTTGCTCAGTTGAAACCTCTCCTGGACAACTTACACTTAACCAGCTCGCAAATGAGTCACAAATATCCAAACTTACTAATTCTTTTTGCCACTAAAAATAAACATGTAGGGACACAACATATCCAAAATTTAAATCACTAAGACTAATACACAGACCATGGTGACTCTCTAAAAGTCACCCAGTCTTACTGCCCCAAAATCCAACCGAACAGACCTGAGAAAATCCACTCTCCACTGAGATATACTTATCCAAAAATCTTGAAATTTTACAACCAATATCACAACACATAAAAGAAAATTTTTCATGTTTACCCCTTTAGCTAAATCTTTCTCAGTCATTCCCAGTAATTTCAAACATACACAGACTTCCTGTAGACATACTCAACCAGACCAGTCCTGCTCAAAGGGATATAACTCATCACACACACAGAATTCTGCCAAACCATTTTACAGAGTTTCAGAAACATAAACTCACAACTTTTATGTTTTATACTTTATCAAATTATTTCTCTAAGAATATGCAATTAACCTCACAATTTCCTGCAACCAGAAAAATCAGAAATTCTGGAATTCTCAAACATTCTTATATTAAATTAATTAATTCTCCAAACATACAATTTAATAAAATACTACAAAAATGGCAGATATTACAAAGATAATGAAGATAAAGACGAACCTTTATGAATAGGAAGATAATGAAAAAGAAGAAATGAAATGAATTGTGGAACGAGAAGTACTTGAAACTGGGTATTGCTTATGTTTTGGGTGTTTTTTGCATTTAGTAAGATCGGGTTTATTGGCATTTAGCGAATTAGGTATTTATTGAAATGTCCCATTTTTTATTTTTATTTTTGGCTGGCATTAGTAAGTGGGTGTTTCTTCTCCTTCACTTTTCTCAGACCAATTACATCCATTTCTTCTTCTGTGTTATTGTGTTTGTTTGAATTTGTTGTGATAAAGAGTGTTTGGATGAAAAAGAAGAACAAGTTAGGCAAAAAGACTGAAATATCTATATTTTTAACGTCAAAATGGATGGAATTTGGATGGAATGGTCAATTAGTATATTATGTAATTCATCGGAGGGAGTTAGTGTATTTTTGAAACGTCGAGGGGACTTAGTATAATAAGTCATTCGTTAGGAAGAAAATAGTAATTAACCCAATTTAAAAATATAGATATCAAATTTCACTTATACAAAAATTTTTACATATATTAAGAAACTAAACAAATTCATAAATTTCATAAAATTCTCTATTTAATATTTATGTTACATAATTATTCATGAATATTGTAACTTTAATCTTATAAATGATAATAGTGGCATATAGCAATTAAATTAAAGATTTTATGAGAATTATGAATTTCTTTGGTTTCCTAAAACATCTAAAAAAATTTATAAGAGTGAAATTTGAGATTTAATAATTTTTTAAAATTTAATTTTTCTTTCTTTTTTAAAAATAATTTTAAATCTTTATACTCAGTTAAAATAAAATTTTAATTTAAAAGTGGGGTCTATAGTATCTGGTGGAATTTCATAATAGAGAAAACTATTTTATTAATTTATATGTATATCAAATTATTAAGTATTAATGGCATTTGTGAATTTCATACTTAAATATATAATAAGACAAACTATCAACCATAAACCTTGGATGCAACAACAAAGCTTATCAACCCTAAACCTGGGTCATAAGAACAAATCATCTTGAACCCAAAAAGGGTCACACTTAGAACCACCACAATCATCTTGAAGAGTACTAGATAAGAAGGTACAACTGAGCTAACAAAGGTTATATGTGTGGAGAGCAACCCACAGACAAATAAAGTGAGTCAAGTTCAGAGTTTGAAAAGGAAATAGATAAATAACTCCTAACCAATGCCTCATTAAAACTCTAAGACTGTCTTTTTTATTTACAAAACTATCCACAATCAGTGCATTTAATCCTCATAATTGCACCAAAGACCAAAGGAAAACTTTTGCCATTTTTCAAAAAGACTATTGTAAAGCTTGAGGATACCGACATTTGCCACATAGAGTTCCACTCAGGTCCATCCACAAGCTCCAAGATAGAAGACTTAAAGCTTTTGGCGGTTAGTCAGTTAGTGTATAAGGCATTTGAAGACTCTTCTCCTTGCTCACTCAGCCCATCATGATACAAAAGCATGGGGCCCTTTGATGAGAATTAAAAAATGGCTCCTCAAATGTAGGTCACACCAGTCAAGCCCAAGCTATGCTTAAATGCTTTAGAAAGCATACCTCAAAATATCTAGACATCCAAGCTTAGGCAATTAGGGACAAGGCATCATAGACAAGCCACTTCGCGCATTATCTCTATGATCATCAAAGCATCAGACACCTCACTCCTATAACACCTCGCCTCGCTAACGGATGATCCTACTCAACTTATAAGGGAAGTCATCCCCAATAACTCTCTACATGCTCATCTGACCCGTAATCCCTACTACCTCTAGGAAATAGGATTCAATGACCTCAATATAAGACTCGATAGCTATCGAAACAGACACATCACTACCATATCATAGAATAATGCAACCATAACTTATTAGCTAATTGTAGCCATGCAACTCTCCTTCTAGTCCCTTAGTAGGAAAACACTATAAATACCAAATTGTCTCCAATATATAAGGGACTTTTATGGAGGGAAGAAACTAAGACTCTTCTGGAAAGAAGAAATTACTAGTCTTAAAAGATAAGGCTACCCATAGAATATAATGGGACCCCACCATCCTTCTTACTACCTTTAAAGCCTAGAAAGTTCTTATCAGAAGAGTAATCTCTTGGTCATCTTTTGGAAGGCTAACTTATTCTCTTTTAGTTGGTTACTCTCTAGAGTCCAGCTCTAAAACCTTTTTCTCTCAATAGAAAAGGTCATAATGAGAGCCTTCTCAAGCCTTCTCACTCAAACACCTAGATAAGTAATGGTGTATTCTCTATACCCACTCTTTCCTTGAACATTTAGCTCCATAAATGCAGTCACACTAACTTAAGCATCAAAAGGCCCACGTTAGGCTATAAGATTAGTGCTCCGCTAATGCTTCCTTTCTCGATGCCTTTTCCATGCAAACTAAGATCTTACATCAGTTTAAAAGCCCAACTCTAACCCTTCCAACATCAAGGTCTAGCACCATCCAACAATAAGATCCAACACCTTTTAACCCTTTAAACATCAAGGTCTAGCACCTTCCAACAATAAGGTCCAATACCCTCCAACTATTCTAGCACTAAGGTCTAGCATCGTCTAGGCAACCAAGGTCCAACACCTTCTATAATGACCCTAATTTTTATTTATTTTAAAATTATAGTTTATAAGAATTATAATTATTCAATTACATTTTGCTATATTTATATTTAAAATTTTTATTTTTAAAATTTTTGAATTATTATGACTTTGAAAATAATTTATTTTATTAAAATAAATTATTTTATTTACTCATAATTTTTTACATTTAATTTGAAAAATGATATATATATATACATACGTAAATAGCCAATTAAAAAATATTTGAGTTATTATATATATATATATATATATACGTAAATAGCCAATTAAAAAATATTTGAGTTATTATAATTTTCTTTTAAGTATCATTTTAAAATAAAACCATAATAAAATGGTATAAAAATATATATACAATATGTGTAAGCCCCATGACTCAAACATGTAACCAGATGGTGTTTCAACTTAATAATTAACCACTAAGCCACTTTAGCTTTGTTGTCAATGATATATATGTGTGTGTGTGTGTGTGTGTTATAACTTATTAAAAAATAATATATGTTAGGAGAGATCTGATTAACTATTAAACAACCAATCAAAGGTTGTCTAAGATCATCAGGTTAACAAAGGAGTCATGATAGATAAAGAGAGAGAGATAGATAGAGAGAGAGAGGGAGGTCGAGAGGGAGAGAGTAGTTCTATCATTTTCAACTAGCGATGGGTGTCACTGCCACTACCATAGTGACCAGCCAACTCTGGCACCAGTGATAATGAAGAACGGAGGTGCACATACTGTCTGAAGTGCCTTCAACACTGTGACCTTTCGATACTATTTTTCAACAATTTTGGTGGGATTGGAACCATCTTGGTGAGAGCTTCATTTTGATACCCAATATACTTTCTAAAACTTATCGAGATAGAGATCGAAAAATTGGAGTGTTGAACCTTCTTTGGCGAATTCTGGCAAAATGGCAGCAAGTGATGGGTGTTTCCAGACTCATGGCATTGAGGCAAGCAAAATGGTATAAACTTCAACTTTTAGGATCATTGGCAATGGCGACGTATAGCTGCTAGCAGCAGCACATAGGGTCTAATTGTTAGTGTAGTATGACCTTGAACAACGATACTCATATAAATATTTGTAATATTACCCTAATTAATGGCAATAAAATAATATTCGTATTTATGATTTTGTATAATGTGTTTATACTTTCATTTATTTAGAATTTTAGTCCTTAAGATACTTGTTAGATAAAATTTTTCTTAGTAGTAGAGAATTGTGTGACAACTTTATCTAGTACAAGTTCTTAAAACATGTTAATGGTTAGCTTGGGCTACATTAGTCCAGATAGACTATCACCTCTATTACTCTTCCTGATTAGTTGGTAACTAATAAAATGGAAGTAGTGAGTAATAAACTACTTGTTTTTGGTTAACGAGACAAACATGTGAGCATTTAATCATTGTAGGTTAAGTTATTGAACAGTGACGCTAAATGAGGTTGACATAGGACTTTACTGTATGTCAATCAACCATCATCCAGATCCTAATTGTGCATATAATTATTTGACCTGAGGTAACACAACTGTTTCATATATAATTGATTAGGAATTGCTCATACTTTTATGTTAGACTATCCACGTAATGGCATATGGGCTTGTGATAACTCTAGTTAATAATATAGTGAACCTATGGTAAGCCAAATATGAAGTTTATTCCTCTGAGTAAATGTGGTTAAAGTCTTATGATGTCAAGTTCTTTTTTATTAAAAATCCTTGGCCAAAGTATCTTAGATTAATTAAAAAGGACACTTTCTAATGAGTATCTAATTTAATCAAGGATAGAATAGGATGACATGTCCATAGAGTTCTTGTATTAGGATTTGATATCTCACGATGATCCTAGTTGAAATTGAAACTTTCTAATAAAGGGATTCTAGTGCATATAGTCTTGATCCAAAAGATTTATAGAATATTAACTATCATTCAATATTTATTTCTAATTAGGTAATCATGATATCTTATGCTATGGGTCACTTATGGGATCGATTGGTTAATTGGGGATTTTCAATTTGTTAAGATAAGTATTTCATATATCATTCTAGGAATATCATATCCTATTGCTAATTAGATATGAACGTAGAAAGTCACCCATAAATGGATGTTGTATGTTTGGACTCAAATTATTTTTATTAATTAATTAATTAAAATAATTGGATAAAGCAGGTTCCTAGCATATCAGATGCTCAATCAGTATAATTAGGTATGTAAATTTTTGTCCTAATTTATATTTGTTTTAAATTGGCGAAAGGACCTAATTGAAAGACTTAAATGATATTTAGTATAAAATTTTAATTTGATGATTTTTAGGGTTATGGAAACCCTAATCCCTAAATTTATTTTAGGGTTTGAAAAATTTAAGTCTATAAATTAATTTAGAATATAAACCCTAAAGAATGGCTTTGGATAAGTGTTGATTAATTATAAATACTTAACCTGATATTACACTTAGTAGTATCATCTTTTGACACTTGGCAATAGTGTATTATTTTGATACTTGTCATAATCAAAGCTAATTCTTAACCATTAAATTTCCATCTTCTTTTAATATATGGCCACATCTTAACCTTACAAGTGTTATATAACACTTTACTTGTGTTTTATTTATCTACGTTTTAAATGGTTAGTGGAAGATGAATTGACATTCATCATCATCAACTTTTGACTTAAGGTAAATAAAAAGAAAAATATATACATATGTGTGAGGAGTGGCTAGCCATATTAAGGTTGAGATGTATATTGATGTTTTATCTCTTAAGTTTAATCTTTAACTTTTCTTTTTAATTTAAAATTTCTTACTCTTAAAAATCTTGAATTTTAAATAAAAGAGATGAAAGTTAAAACATAAACTTCAAAGAGACTTTACTCATTATACTTTATCATCTTTTATATTTCAAAAAATACTAATAGTTAGTATAGTTTATGTTGATAAGATAAATAAATATTAAATATCATAGTCTTGCTAATATGAACCTAAAGATTTGATTTTGTACAAAAGAAAAACTTGAACTCTAGGGGCTCCAATCAAGAGATGAGTTTAGTAAGTTCTTTGTGCTTATCATAACAAGGCCAAACATCCACTTCTAGTTGACCGACTAAAGATATTACATTTAGAGCGTTTGGTGACCGAACAGAGTTAAGGTTTCTGTGCTACAAGAGGTAAATTTTATTTACTCTTTATTTACTTATTGGTCTTTACATGATTGGTTGATCCTTAAAAAGAAAATTTTTTTTGATCCAATAAATTGGTTTTGTTTTCACACATGGGTCACCTTCAAGTGATATTAGAGCCACCCAAATTTAACTAAATTCCATATATATTTGTGTTTGGCATTTGTTGGAGCTTTGGAGCAAAAACAAATGTGTTTTTGGAAGGATTCAAAATTTTGGAAAGTTTTGAAATATTTATAAAATTATGGACTGATTTGAAAATTTGTAAAATTTTGGACAAATTCGTTATTGTGCACAAATTAAAAAAAAAATTGCAAAATTTTGGACAGATTCATACAGATTGCACATAACTGGAAAAATTTGTAAAGTTTGCAAAAATTTGATAGTCCTGCAAGAATTCAATCACCCACTAGAAATCTACCCAATAAATTTTTTTTTCGTACTTGAAAGTGTAGGATTTGCCAAAGTAATGGGAGGATCATAAATAATTAAAGACCAAATCTTTTATGGTGGTTATGAATAAATTCAGACTAATTAAATTTACTATTTTCTGTAGTGTATTCTTGATAAAATGACACTGACAAACCCACTTGCAATTATTTTGGACCGTCAATACTCAGTGGCACAAATTTTCCTAATTGGTTCAAAAATCTGAGAATTATCCTTAATTCTGAAAATATAGACTATGTTCTTGAATCTAGTGTACCTGAACCTCTTTCGAGAGGGTGACACAAAAAGAACTTACTACTTTACAGAAATGGAAAGATGATGATTTGGTTGCCCATTCATACATGTTTGCTTCTGTGACTAATGAGTTACAAAAGTTACATAAGAACATGAATTATGCCTCTAATATTATCACTCATTTAAATGAAATGTTTGGTGAAAAAGTTGAATTATGACTTATTGAGGCAGTCATTCAGGGCAAAAATGATTAAGGGAACAAAAGTAGTTGAACATATTCAGAAAATGATTTCCCTTATTAAGTAATTAGAGGATTTGGATTTTCAGATGGATTTTTAACTACAAACTAATTTTATCCTGCAATCATTACTAGATTCATTTTCCTCGTTCATTATGAAATTTAATATCAATAGAATTGGGGCTACTATGCCTAATTTAATGAATATGCTGATCCAAGCCCAAAATTCCCAATCTAAAGGAAAGGAAGTTGCTCTTATTGCTACTTCTTATAGCAAGGCTAAGACGAAGGAAAGAAAGAAAAAGAAGAAAGCAAGTTCCTCATCTCTTAAGACCAAAACTAAGATTTCTAAGGCTAGATTAAAGAAAAATATGGCAAGAGCAATGAAATACAAGTATTTCCATTGTAAACAAAAAGGTCATTGGAAGAGCAATTGTCCTGAGTTGAAAGAATATTCAAAAGGAAAAGAGAAAGAGAGAAAATTCTAGTATTTCCTCTAATTCTTACTTTTTTGAAAATTCTTTTAACTCATCTAATGGATGGATCCTTAATATTGGTGCTAGTTCTCACATTTGTGCATCTTTATAGGAACTGGCAAGCAGTAAAAGGTTTATGGAAAGATTAAGTAATATTAAAACTTGGCGATGATTCATCAATTGTGGCCAAGGCTATTGGATCAACTTCAGTGGATCTTTGTGATCATATTTTGCTATTAAATAATGTATTGTATATAAAAAATGTCTATAAGAATACCATCTCTGTTTCAAAGCTTACTGGCTTGGGTTATGAGTTTTTATTTCAAAGAGATGTATGTAAAATATTTTTATGATAATAAAATTATCGGCATGGTTTCTGTAACTGATGGATTTTATTATCTTTAAAGTAAAACAAATAATTTTTTTATAAGTATGTTTGGAATAAATGTCATTGCAAAGAATGATTCTAGTCTAAAATATCTTTGGCACTTTAGACTAGGTCATATTGCAAAAGGTAGGTTTCATAAATTGGAAAAGGAAGGAATCTTAGATTCTTTTGATTCTGAACCCTATCAGTTTGTGAATCATGTCTTCAAGGTAAAATTACTAGGTCACTTTTTGTAGGATAAGGTGAAAGAGCCAAAATTATTTTAGCATAGTGATGTGTGTGGCCCATTTAGCATATATGTTCATGAAATGTTCATTGTTGGAGAGACCGATCATCCTCACGATCCTTCTACTTATGAAGAGGCTATGACTGATATAAACTTTGATAAATGGCTTGTATCTGTGCAATCTAAAATGGATTCCATATATATAAACCAAGTCTGGTAACTTGTGGACCATCCTGAAGGGGTAATTCTCATAGGATGTAAATGGGTTTATAAAAGAAAGATTGGTATAGATGGAAAAGAGGAAACCTATAAGACAAGACTTATAGCAAAAAGATACAGCCAGAGGAAAGGTATCAATTACTGTAATACCCTATAAATGCATAACAGGTTTAGTGAATAAGATTCTCAATATATAGATTAAAATCATCAAAATAATTAATAATAATTTTAGAAAACCAGTTAGAGCGAAAACGGAAAATTTTTTTGAAAAACGTCGGTACCGATATCGCTGCCGTAAAAATAGCGGAACCGATGACGGATGAATTTTTGACTTTGGATTGAGGATAATTGATAAGTAATATTCATGTGTGAATACAGTAAAAAGAAATTTGAGAAAATATTACAGAACGCTCACGAAACCAGCAAAAGAGTATTTTTCGGTGAATAGAAAAATTTATCGGTCCGAGTTTCAGAATGACTCTGAAACTATTTTTATTAAATAATATTAATTAAAATATGATGTTTAAGTGTTCACTTTAAGTTCAAAATCCCGACGAAACTTTCAGAATAAATTACCGAGCGAAAAAGGACCAAAATCAAATTTTG
>CANXYC010146390.1:0-30761 GCA_948193065.1 Aleurites moluccanus
AATTGTTACCTTTTGGGGTACTCTTGTTCCTTAGTGATGTGAGATATATCTTTTGATCATTAAGGAACATGAGAATATTATTATGAAATGATATAGTAAAGAAATGATTTATGCTTGAATGGATTATAAATATGATATAGCATGGTATTATATTTAATATGAATATATATGAGATTCAGGTTATGGGAGTTCTACGGATTTATGGTGGCCTTAAGCCTACCCTTGCCCTAGGACTGTCGCACCACTGGAGTTGAGGTGTGACAATTGGACTGCTAGTTTCTCAGCAGTGTTTCCGACACCGCCGCTTTCTAGAAAAGTAACTAGTTCACTTTCTAACTGTGTCTCTAAAATTCTTTCCCATCATTTCAAGACTTTTGAACCATATGCTGAGAACTAATTTCATGCATATATGTTAAAACTTTCTGGGGTATTACAGAAAAGAGGAAAATTTGGGCCAAAAATAAAATTCTCTAGAATTTTGAGATATTTTTAGAATTTTTGATATTTATAATTTAGCCCATCAACTTTATTTATTTATAAATTTATCCCAAAAGTTTTAGTATTAACACCTTGGCCTCAAAATTCATTTAGATAATACTAATTTCCATAATTTATTTGTCATGTAATTTTAGGCCTCATAATTAATTTGGTGAAATTCCATGTTAAATTAGGTATTTTAGATATAAAATTTAAATTTCAGATACTAAACTATTATTTTACTTCTAACTGTCTATTTTGGATGCTATATTATTATTTTACATCTAACTATTTAATTAAAGACTTTAAAGTCAGCTATATAAATTTAAGGGGTCCTATTTATAATTACCGAAAAATTTGGGGTATTACACTCTACTCATTCAATAAAATTCGTCTTTAAATTTTAACTAAACATACCTTACTTGAAAAACAGCTGGGGATATATAGTCTTCATATTATGTTCGCTTTCCTATGTACATTCTTTTATCGAATGATTCTTCCATAGAACTTTAACCACCGGTATCATCTTATTTTGGAGCTGCCTAACTTGTCGATCCACTATTTTGATTGTTATTTATTTGTAAGTTAGGTCTTCATCTACTTCAATGGTTTGTGGTTGAAGCATATGCTATGGATCCGGAACATATTTGCGAAACATAGATATGTTAAAGACTGGATGCACATGACTGAGTTGTGGTAGAAATGCCAGTCGATAAGAAACATTGTCGACTCTATCTAAAATCTCAAATGGTGTAACGTGGTGATAGTTTTCCTTTTTTACCAAATCGCATCACACCCTTCATTAGAGAGATTTTCAAAAATACATGATCACCCATTGTAAATTGAACATCTTTGTGCTTCAGATCTGCGTAACTTTTCTGTCGGCTAAATATTATCTTCATCCTTTCTTTAATAATGGGGATTTTCTCCATAGTTTCCTTAATCAGCTTTGGCCCTTCTAATTGTTTCTCTCTTGGATCAATCCAATAAATGGGCGATTTGCATTTTCTATCATATAATACTTCGTACGGTGCCATGTCGATAGAAGAATGATAGCTATTGTTGTAAGCAAATTCAATTAATGGTAGATACTGATCCCAGTTACCTCCAAAATCAAGAACACATAGTCGTAGCATGTCTTTTAATGTTTGTATGGTACGCTCTGTCTGTCTGTCAGTTTATAGATGAAAAGCCGTACTGAAATGCAGTTGAGTGCCCAATGCTTCCTAAAATTTCTGCTAAAATCATAAAGTGAACTGAGTTCCTCAATCCGATATGATAGCCAATAGTACCCCGTGCAGTCTGACTATCTTATCAACATATAATTGAGCATACTGGGCAGCTGAGTAGGTTGTCTTAACTTCAAGAAAATGAGCAGATTTAATTAATCGATCTACAATCACCTATATAGAATCATAACCATGCTAGGTCCTCGGTAATCATACTACAAAATCCATCGTCACCTGATCTCACTTCCATTCAGGCAACTCAATTTCTTGAAGTAATCCTGATGGCTTATAATGCTCGAATTTTACCTGCTGGCAGACTAAGCATGTAGACACAAATTTAGTTACCTCTCACTTCATATTAGGCCACCAGTAATATGCCTTTAAAGTATGATACATTTTGGTTACTCCAGGATGGACATTATAAAGTGCGAAATGTATTTCCTTTATAATTTATTCCTGTAGCCTGTCCACATATGGTACACATATCCATTGCCCATATTTTAATAAATCATTATCCACCATGAAATCAGGAGCTTTCCCTATTTCCACATCTTCTTTTAGCTTCACCATTTATGGATCTCGATCTTGTGCTGCTTTAATTTATTCAATCAATAATGGTTTGATCACAAATAAGTCTATCAAAGCCTAGTTCTAATCCTGGGTACTCATCTCCAATTTAACTTCCATGTCTCATAATTCTTTCATTTCCTTTATCAAAGATCACAGTAAACTAACAATGTGAGCCAAGCTTCCCATTGATTTTCTGCTCAGTGCATCAACTACCATATTAGCTTTACTTGAGTGATACAAGATCTGACAGTTATAATCTTTTAATAATTCAACCCATCTTCATTGCCGCAAGTTTAGATCCTTTTGCTGAAGAATATATTGGAGACTTTTTTACGGTCTGTGTATATATCACATTTCTCTCCATATAGATAATGTCTTAATATCTTTAATGCAAAAACCACAATTGTCATTTCCAAGTCATAGGTTGGATAATTCTGCTCATGTTTCTTCAATTGTCGTGAAGCATATGCAATTACTCGACCATTCTGCATTAATGCACATCCCAAACTAACTCTAGATGCATCACAATATACGAAAAAACCTCCAATCTCAGATGGTAATGCTAACACAGGTACAAAAGTGAGACAATTCTTCAATGTCTGAAAGCTCTTCTCACATTCATCTATCCATATAAATTTTCCTGCTTCCACGTCAATTTAGTCAGTAAAGCTGCTATTTTGGAGCAATTTTTAACAAATCTCCTATAATATCCAGTCATACCCAGAAAATTTCAAACCTCTGTAACATTAGTAGGCTACAGCCAATCCGTTACTGCTTCTACTTTCTTCGAATCCACCTTAATTCCATCCTGACTCACTACATGTCCAAGAAAACATACCTCTGCGAGCCAAAATTCACACTTCGACAATTTAACATATAATTTGTGTTCTTGTAAAGTCTGAAGCATTATCCGTAATTGATCCTCATGCTCCTTTTTACTCTTAGAATAAACAAGTATGTTATCAATGAACACAATAATAAATTTATCTAAGTAAGGCTTAAATACCCGATTCATCAAATCTATAAATGCAGTAGGGGCATTGGTCAACCCAAATGGCAGCACCAAAAACTCATAATGACCATATCGGATCTGAAATGCAATCTTTGGCACATATTGTTTCCAGATTCTCAACTGATGATACTCCGATCTAAGGTCAATTTTGGAAAAATAATAAGCACTTTGCAACTAATCAAATAGACCATCTATCTGAGGTAACAAATATTTATTTTTGATGGTCACTTTATTTAACTTCCGGTAGTGGATGCTCATCTATAGTGATCCATCTTTCTTCTTCACAAATAACATTGGTGTACCCCAGGGTGAACAACTCGGACGAATAAACCTCTTATCCAATAATTTTTGTAATTGCACCTTCAATTCTTTTAACTCCAAATGAGTCATTCGATAGGGGGTATTGATATAGGATCTGTACCCTGATAAACATCTATTTCAAACTCTAACTCTATTTCTAGCGGTAACCCAAGAAAATCCTCAAGAATTAAGGAACTCAATAACAATTGGGATTTGATCTATCCTTTTAGAAATTACACTGATATCCATCACATTAGCCAAGTATGCCATACAACCCTTTCGTAGAAGTCGTTGTGCTCTAACTAGTGATATTAATTTGGTTTGAGTATCACATTCGTCACCCTGATAAACAAATTTATCTTGTTCTTCCAGTAGAAATTTTATTTTTTTCCCATAAGAGTCAATAACTGAATTGTGATCTGTTAACCAGTCCATACCCAGTATCACATCAAGTGCCAGTACTGGTAATTCAACAGGGTCTACCAATAATTTTCTACCCTCAATTTCAACTTCGCACCCCTTATACACATACTGCATATCTATACTCTCACCCACAAGAGTAGTTATTTCTAAGGGTATATGCATTAATTGTTTCTCCTCACCCAATTTATTAGTAAAGCATGGTGAAACAAATGAGTGTGTAGCACCAAAGTCAAATAATACTTGTGTCAGAACATGTTGAATAGAAATCATACCTATCACCGTAGTGTTTGACTTCTATGCTTCTTATGGATTCACCGCAAATACCCTGCCTTGTCCTCGTCCTGTTGGAGTCTGATCAATACTCTGACTTTGACCTTGCCCTTTTCCTCTACCTCATGATCCTTTGTTCTAGTTCTAAGCCATCTGTACTGTAGGTTGAGAAGCAACAGTGATAGTTGGTCTATCGCCCCACATAGGACAATTTCTGATAAAATGGCCATGCTAGCCACATTTAAGACAAACACCTGTCTATAGTCTACATTCTCCACTGTGTCATCTACCACACGTGACACATATTGGTATATTTGATGTTGGTAGTGCAGATCTCATAGTATCACAAGTAAATCCTGATGCAGTATACTCAGTAGTGTTTCTATTTTGTCCCCGTCTTTGTCCCTCAGTAGGTTGACTCTAACTAGGTTTAACTCCTACTTCTGGTAGTTTGGACTATGAACTACCTTATTCCTTCTTTTGTTGTCTATTTACTATGTTCTCTTTCTTCTTTATATCTTGTCTCAATTTGTATTGCCTTGTCAATTAATTTTGTCAAAGAAGTAAACTCCACAGTAACCAGTGCACTTTGAAGAGAAGCATGTAACCCACGCCGAAATATATCAATAAATCTGCTTTAGTGGGTGCAATTCTAGTGGCTTATTTACTCAACTGTATAAACTCATCAGCATACTCTGAAATACTCATATTCCTCTATCTCAGTTGCTCAAACTGAATCAATCTGCTGCTTCGTACCCCTTCTGTTAAAAATTCATCCATTAATGCCCTTCGAAACTGTTCCCATGTTGGGGGTGTATCACTACTTAACTGATTCTCAACGTGTGTAACAAACCATCTCCATGCATTTTTCTTTCAACAATAAACCAATCAACTCTATAGCCCTTGTATCAGAATAGGGCAATCCACTGACTACCTTTTCTACCTGTTCCAAAAATTCACTGGGATCTTTGGTAGACTTTCCTCTAAATTCTGGTAACCCCTACTTCAGAAAATTAAACATAGTCACACCTTCCTAATCAATGGCCCATCGCCTTTCCAATTTAGCTACTGGTTCCATCAGTGCAACTACAGGTTGAATAGGTGGAGGTACTGTTACAAGTGGAGGGATTTGTACTGGTGGGAGTTCTTGTCTGGCTTTTCTCAGCTCTTCATTTTCCATTCTCAAAACTTGAATTTCTCTCAATAATGCTTCTACATTTCCTTCCCCTACTGGTTCTGCAATTCTTGGTTCTTGTACTCGTCTTCTTACTTGAGGTGGTTCCCTTACTTCTTCCCGCATCAAGGACTCGTTAGAATCTATCTCAGGTTATTCTCTAGACATTTCTACTTTTTCTCTACCCCTTCCCCAACCTCTGCCACGAGGTCTGCCATAGGGTCTACCTCTGGGCATCATCTTTAATCACTATAAGAAAAACACAAAAATTATCACGTAACAGATAATACAAAATAAACACATATATAGTGAATATTGCAAATAGCGAAATGGAAACCTTATGCTCCATGATTTTACCTATATCTTAATAGTATTTGCTTATCTAATATACTTATAAACCAAAGTTTTGATACCACCTTTGTCACGTCCCAAAAATGGAACCTGATGGTCTTAGGGTATGGGACTCGCCTACACTACCAACACCCGTAGAATCCCTACTATGAACTCATTAACCACAAAATCTCATATGTCATTCCCATCTCAACTCTAGCACATGTTTCTCATATCAAAATCCATTTTTAAATATTTAATTATATAATCCATAATATGTTAATTAATTAACATTACTTCTCTACATATAATACATAATAATTATTAATTAATCTAATTAACCATAGAGCTTCTAATATACATCAAAAGAGTTATGTTTAAAGATATTTACATAGAAAGGAGAACCAATTTCTTTGAAGAAGAATGAAATCTCGAACCGCTACTATTACTTCTGCCCTGAAAAATGTCAAACCACTAAGGGGTGAGTTTTACAACTCAGTGAGCTATAAATATACTATTATGCAATAAGGTTAAGTAAGAACAGGATAATCCACCAATGCTTGCATACAAAGTAATAGGTAATAAATGACCAATTAAAAAATATAAGGTCACATAAATCAAAGAATTGACTTAATGAATAGGAAATAAAACATAATAGATATAGAGCCTCATACTTGTGTAAATCTCATTAGCTACCTTTTTAGTAGCCTAAACCCATAAAATGTGACACAGTGAAAATATTAATGGAATACGAAATCCTATTACAATTCGTTGATTTGCGCACGAATACCGAAAAATAATCTTCTATAACCTGTTGATTTTAGAAATACCAGGAAATAAGCATCAAAATTCGTTGACTCAAAAGAATATTGAAAATTGGAAGAAACAACTTTCAAACAGAAATGTTATTTTTAATTCAAATCCAAGCTCTCCCAACCCTAAGGTTTACATAACTATATATAGGAAATAACTTTTAGAAAACCCTAAAATATAATATGGTAATTTATTCCTAAAAGGAAACAAATCACCCAATTTACATAAATAAGGAAATAAATTAAAACTAACTTAAATAGAGAAACAAATCAAAACTAATAAAATACCTTAAATAACGCCTAAAACTAAGTTTCCTATTAAAAATAATTAAGAAAAATAAAAATACTAAAAATATACAAATAAATATGAAAAATACCAAATCTTGTTGATCTCCATCATTCTCTCTTGGGTAGAGAAAATTCGTCCTCGAATTTGCAGCAACATTATCTTCAAAAGAATCATTAGGTAAAAGAATTCTATATTGAAAACACATGGTCGTAAAATACTCATAAAGAATGTGAAACTTTTTAATTTTCCTATAATTCTCATCCAATCTGTCCAATAACTTTGGATATAAGTTTCAATTAAAATTCTTTTGATGAATTAAGAATCAAATGCAGTAGAAAAATTAATGAAGAATAGATCTTCATAATAACATTCTTCTTTTTTGTGAAACTATGTTGTGATCTATTGGGATTCCTTGATATTATTATGATTCTTAATAGATGATGAAACTATCGTTGTAGATAATAATATTTTTTCATCGGGATAATCATCAAATACTGGAGATAAATCCCAATTGACATTTTACATTATTTCTGAGGTATGAAGATTAAATATTTGATCTCTTAAAAGCTCATTTACCCATTGAGTTAACTGATTCATCACTTGTATCATACGTTCCTCCATATGGTTCATGATACATTGCTCCATCTGAACTGTTGTGTCACGATTATAAACCTCATCTACAGGTACAGTCTGACATCCTCTCCTTGATGGCATGACTTTTCAAAGAACGAGCGCAAGCTCTGATATCAACTGACGCAACGAAAATATCAATGGAATACGGAATCCTATTACAATCCATTGATTCACGCACAAATATCGAAAAATAATCTTCTATAACCTGTTGATTTTAGAAATACTAGGAAATATGCATCAAAATTCGTTTATTCAAAAGAATACCGAAAATTGAAAAAAACAACTTTCAAATAGAAAGGTTATTTTTAATTGAAATCTAAACTCTCTCAACCCTAAAGTTTACATAACTATATATAGGAAATAACTTTCAGAACACCTTAAAATATAATATGGTAATTTATTCATAAAAGGAAACAAATCACCAGATTTATATAAATAAGGAAATAAATTAAAACTAACTTAAATAGAGAAACAAATCAAAACTAATATAATACCTTAAATAACGTCTAAAACTAAGTTTCCTATTAAAAGTAATTAAGAAAAATAAAAATACTAAAAATATACAAATAAATATGAAAAACACCAAATCTTGCTGATCTCCATCAAAATGACATAAGGCTGATCAAACCTTATAGCTATGATTTAACCATTCATAGTTAGGGTTAATAAGTTAATCAATATACACATTACCGATGGTTCTCACCCACTATCCCATCGGAAGGTAGCTCTATCATGTCACTAAATAATCAATATAATAGCGGTTATGGATACAATTAGGCTCAAATTCAATGTCAATATTATAAGAAAAATCATATGAAATTGGTAAATTCTTTAATAAATAAATTTGGTAACTAATAAGCATATTAACAATAATACTATAATAATCAATAAAGAATTTCACATAAAATGAAATCAATTTTAAATGGTTAGGTTAGGTTTATGTTTCATGTGTATCAATGTATCAATTGGCAATAAATTCAAGGTTAAACATTTAGTAGATAAAAATTTAATTTCTTTGAGGTATTTAATCAAACATATGGTGGGCATAACTTTGGCTTCACTTTCAAAGAAATCCAAGTAACACATATCAAGTTCACATCGCAAGAAAAATATTAGACAATTAAATTCAAGTAAAAATCAAGAAAAATGGTCACTAAATTAACATGAAAATTAAACAAAAAAATTCAAGGGAATTGGCTTATGAAATTCGGCCAACATGGTATCCAAAGGGGAAAAGTTCTAAAATTAAAACAAGCTAATTTTTATGCATAATAATATAAGTATAACTCACCTTAATTGTTATTTGAAGCAAAAACATCTTAAAAACTTCAAAATTCACCTAAGGGTAATTTGTTCTTCATCCACTCTTTCTTCACCACTTTCAAGTTCCTTTAATTCTACAATATTCAATTCACATAATTTAGACTTAATTTAGCTTGAATATTCATAATTTAAATTTATTTTGAAATAAACTCAACTCTTTGAAATTTTAAATTTTGACATAAATCTTAATCCTATGATTTTTCTATCTACAACTTAACACATGCTTCTATTTGATTGATTAAACATTTATATTTATCATTATAATCATTTTAAATAAAATAGAAGCAAGTTTATATTAATTACCTCAAATTTTTTAATTTTCCAACTTGGTTCTCTTTTGGAAATTTTAGTTTTTCCTTAGATTTTTGGTGAAAATTCTTGTAGTCTTTAGGTGTTTCGACTAAATTTAAGAGGTAAAATTAATTAGGTTTAAGTTTGGAAAGTTTTGGAAGGACGAATTTTGGAAGAAGAAGAAAAAAATGGAGGTGAGAAGACAAGAAAGGTGGTTCGGCCACCACAAGGAGAAAAGAAAAAAATTTGGACCAAAAATAAAATTCCCTAGAATTTTGAGATTTTTTTAGAATTTTTGATATTTATAATTTAGCCCATCAACTTTCTTTATTTATAAATTTACCTCCAAATTTTTAGTATTTACACTTTGACCCTAAAATTCATTATAGATACTATTAATTTTCATAATTTATTTATCATGTAAATTTTAAGCTTCATAATTAATTTGGTGAAACTTCATGTTAAATTAAGTATTTTAGGTATAAAATTTAAATTTCAAGTACTAAACTGTTATTTTATTTCTAAATGTCTATTTTGGCTACTAGATTATTATTTTACATCTAACTATTTAATTAAAAACTTTAAAGTCAACTATATAAATTTATGGGATTATATTTATAATTACCAAAAAATTCATGACATTATAATTATTTTTCCATATTGAAATTTAAATAAGTTATTTATTGATTTGAATATAAGACTATTTAATATATTTTAAATTTAATTCTTGAGTTATTATTTTCTATAAGTTGTTAATCTATTACAAAAATATTTTATAATTTAGAAAGTTAAAATTAGAAGAATGCTTCACCCAAAAAATTAAAAAAATATTTTAAATAAAAAATTAATCAATGATTTTTTAGATTAGCTTTTAAGAAAAAAATTATTGTTTAAATTTATGAAAATTAAATAAAATTTATATTTGAAAAATATTTTCATTTAAAAGAAGTGAAATGATATTTTGATGAAAAAAATAATTAAAATAACATTATTGAAAATAATTAAAAGAATATTTTTATAAAAAATTAAAGGGCATTTTAGATAAAAAAAAATAACTAAAAAAATTATAAGACAAAAAATATAAATGAATCCATAAATAAATAAATTTTAAAATTTCATAAATAAATAAATTTTAAAATTTTTTCTAATGTGATTACTTAATTTATTTATCGTTAATCTAAAGCTCAAAAAAGAATGTGTTGAATCAGATATCATCCACTTTAGTGGAATTTTGACCGAAAACTCTCATATAATTTCTGATTTTAAAAATAAATAAAATTTTAGATAATCTTTTGTATCAAATTGAATTTTAGTGATTACATTATTAAAATTAAGTGATTTTTAGAATTATATATTCCTCAATCTCCCTTTCAATTTCACACATTGAAATATTTTAATTATATAACAGTTAATTTTATAAATAATAATAGTAATATAATATTTCATGTGATTTATGGATTAATTTGATTTCTTAAGAAGTATAAACAGAAAATAAGATACTCTAATCTTTTATGAAAGTTTCATTTTTCTTTAAAAAAATGTGGTTCCCATGTCCAATTTTATATTTAAAAATAAAATCACAACGATTTGATTTTGACCCACAAATGTGAGAGAAGCCGTTTCTTTGCCCCTTATAAAATTTCATGTTCTACCAAAACTTTCGCTCGCTTTGTCCAAAACATAATTGGCCTCAACTCTCTCCAAACTGATAAGAAACACAAAGAAAAAACAGTCCTATGTGGGCTTCTTGGATCCACACAATGCAAGACACCTACTTGTGTTCTCCGTGTATGGAGAAACTTCTAAACTAACCAGAAGCAACCATTTGATATCTTTTTATTCTTTTTTCAAGTTTTCTGCGAAAAACCCAGTTGTTTCTTTTTCTTTGTTTCCCCCAATTTTCTTGGTGGTTGTTTGGCTTATGGGAAATTGAACGGGATTCGGTAGCTGGGGATTTCATTTGAGGGTGAAATTTCTTAACTTCTTTTCTTTTTCTTGTCTTTCTGGTTCTTGTTGAGAAATGATGTCAATAACATGCCAGAGTCTTGATTTTGGAAGAACTGTGCTTGATTTGACGGCTTGTGGGTGTTCCTCCAATGCTTCATTAGATAGGTTTTCGGTGAGGAATTATGGCAAGTCGGTTTCAAGGATTTGTAATAGAGACTATGCTGCTAGAAGATTGCTTTGTTGCCGGAGAGAGATTGCTCGGTGTCGAGTTTCTTCAACAAGGGCCCCTGAGACTCTGCTTAATGGTACTTATTTTCCTTGCTAAATGCTTCTCTCTTTGGTACTGACTATATTTGCTTTTGCTAATTTCTGCAGTAATTGGCTTGGTTTTTATGCAAGTTTGTTTCTTTTCTTATTGCTGTTAGTTGTATTTGCTATAGCAAGAGAACTCCATTTTGGTGGTTCATTATATATATTAGCCTTTTTTGCTGTTATTGGTTTGCTTTTTCTTTTGCTTTAGCTAGCGGAGTTTAAGTTGTGACTTTTAACCAACAATAGCATGTCCAATTTGTGATAATTGTATTCGCTTAGCATAGCATGATACTGCAGAAATTTTTTGCTTCACACAAATTGCAATGATTCAAAACTGAAATACTTGTTATCTTAGCATTTCTTAATTTGTGGAATCGTCACAGAAGTTGCTCAAGGTCCTGCAACACTGTTGGATTTAAAGGAGTCAAGAGCCCCAGTTTCGTTGAAAAATTTGTTTGAAGTGGTTGCTGATGATCTCCAGACTCTTAACCAAAACCTCCAGTCGGTGAGTGCTCATTGTAAATATCCTTCTGTTGGGGGTGTTAAAGATATTTGGTTTTGTATGCTATAAAATGTTATAATAACATTCTTTTTCCATGCAAATTGTGATTCCTGCTAAAATTTACTCTTATAAATGCTTCGTATTGGTAGCTCACTGATTAATAGATAGATCTTTCTTTCACATCCTTTTTATTTAATTTTTTAATATTTTATATCTCAGATGCACTTATCACATGCTGGAAGTGATTTTATGTGATTCTGGTTCATACATATTAGCGTGCATTATAATGTCTCTTGTTTTATGAACCAAGGGCAGAGAAGGTTTAATTAGCCTTCTCAGAAATGAATTGCTAATAAAAAAAAAAAAAAAAAGCATGTGCAATTGATGGTGTTGATAGAGTGGTGCAGTACTACAATTTAAGAGTGAGGAGAAAGGAAGTTAATGATTCTGGACTAGTAAATTATGGTGGCACATTTAGTACAAAATATTGGTGGCAACAGTGTTATGGAAGTCAAAATGGTAGGTGGGATGTCTTTATTGTTTGTATCTGATGTTTAGTTGAAACAGTCTTTGTAATATCTTGTTGGCAGAGGTGACAGCATTGGCAAGTTCTGTTGTTTTTTGTTAACAATAGTTGCAATCTTATGGGGGAATTAGGACTTACATTAATAAAAGTACTATTTCTCTTTATGATAATCTCTCTTTGGAACTGGTGTGGTTTCATTCACATTCTGTGAATGAAGTTGAAGATGAGGATTGAATTCTACGTACACATCTATTAATATATGGTGTGATCCATGTTTGTTTAGAATGTTTAAGAGGTTTACTTCATAGTTTTATATATCACTAAAATCCTATATATTAGATTCTCTCGATGGTGCTCAATATACTAATCATCAATGAGGAGCACTTAGTTGCATCCAAAAGGGCCATGGTTGCTTTTATCATATGGCAAGTGGGGCTGCAAACCAGTTGAGCTTTGAACAGCTCAAGCTCAACTTGTTTATGAAACAGGCTTGAGTGTGGCTCATTTGTTAAATGAGTTGAATTGAGTCAAGTACAACCCTATTCACATATAAATTTAGCTTATTTGTTAAATGAGCTGAAATCAAGTTAGATGCTTTTTGAATAAACTTCACTTGTAAATAAAATCATCCATAAATTTATTAAAATAAATTAAAATATTTATCTTTAAAAATGTTAATATCAATTAGGAGTATTTATATTTTGTTAATATTTGTGTGTAAATTGTATACTGTAGTGAATGAAAGGGCGACGTATCTCCAATATGAATATTAAGATGGATGTATGGATATATAAGAATGCGTTATGAAATATTGATTGAGGACAAATTGCAAGGCATGTGAGGCGGAGACCTAGGAAGGGCCCTGTTAGAAAGGTCAAGCATATCATGATAGAGAAGAGAAAGAAATGAAGGGTTGGCTTAAATTAACTTGGAGGAGAGTGGGTACAATATAATCTAAAGGTATTACATCTATCAGAAAATGTAGCCCAAAATTATTTAGAGTAGAAACAAATAATCTATATAGTTAACCCCAATTAATTTTGGGATTAAAGCTGAGTGAGTTGAGTTGTGTGTAAAATGTGCAAATATTTAATGATTATATAGTAAGTATATGTTATGAAATTTAAAAATATATATATATATATTATTCTCTATGATATAATAAATGTTCAAATATATTTCTGCATATTTTAATATATATCTTAAATTTAAAACCACATAATAAATTCATATATGAGCTAGCTCACAGGGTTACAAAAGAAACCAGCTCATGATCTTGATGGGGTTAGCTTTATCTAACTAAGACTCAGCTCTTTTATTGACAAGCTCTACAAGTGAGCATGAGCATGACTCGTTAATCATAATGAAAAAGTTCAAGTGAGATTTTCTCGAGTCAAGCTCCAAACTGCTCATGAGTGGTTGTATCATTTTCAGCCCTATAGGCAAATGATTTGTTGTTTTATCACTAGGCTTTAAGTAGGATCATTTTTCGGTGACTGATTTCAATTCTCGTGTATCTTTGGAAAATAGACGGAAAATCCTTGACTGTGTAACCCCTTTTGCTTTTGCTGAACAATTTCAAATCATAACAAGGCTTATCATTCCAGTTCGTTACCTTAATTTTTGGGGCAACAACTTATATCTTAGATTATAGAAATACTTCATTACATGGATTGCTAATGTAACAATTATTACGAGTTGTCATATCCAACAGCAGGAGGAAGATGTATCTAAATTTGATTTAATCTTTCATCTTATGGAAGTTTACTGGAATGGAGAAGATGTTGGAGGAGCACTGAAAAAAGAAAAGAAACACTGGTGCAACTTAGTGGATAGTTTAATGGACAGTTGCAATAAGTTTGGATAGCCTGCTCTGTTGAAGCTTCTTCTCTTATTCCAAATTCATTTCTCGAGACCTGCAGTTAGTCATTCTACAACTAGATGGTTTCCTAGTTATAAATTATGGCATAGAACTGTGAATTTGCACTTTCTCCTTTCTCTACTCAGTTTGTTTTGATTGCATAACTTACAGTTTGGTTGGGAACTGAGAAAAGTCGGTTTCTTTTGCTATCAATTTACTCCCTACTATATGTGCTTCTATGATCATGCTCCATTGAAATGTAAATAGTTGGAAGTAAAGTGTAACTAAGAGCATAAAACAGCATTTTCTTATGTCAGTTTGAAGAATGAGGAAGCTGTAAAGACATGATACTAGAGGCAAACATTTACTCGCTCTCATTGTGAGCATGGTGCTGTTTTTTTTAGTCTATTGTGGTTTTCATTATGATTTTTGATGGATGTGGTATCTTAGAATGCTAAAATACTTTGTAAATTTCTGATCAGTTACTGTTTTCAAACAATGAATTATTTTTCTTCTTCCAGATATTGTAATTCTGGTGTTATGGCATAGTTGGGACGATATAAAACTGACCTCTAGGATACATATGAATATAGGGTATTGCTATGCACACTTGTAGTGATCTGAGTTAGCATTACTTGGGTTAGGAAACACACTTACTGGGTAGTAACCTTATGTGTATAATGTGTTTGCTTATAGCCAAATGAATGTCAATACTTCCCTTCCAATGGATACTAGAAGGTCGAGTTGGTGCTTGATAAGTTAAGGAGAAAAGGCCGATGCTTGATAAGTTAAAGGAAAGAAGGCTGATACAAGAGATTTTAAGATGCTTTTTATTTTCTCATTTTGTTCACTTTATACCACTCTCACTAACTTACTGCATTTCCATGCACGAAAAATCCTAGTATTACTGCATGGAGCATTATTTATGGTTGAATCAGAGTAGTTTTTACGGGGTGTTCATTCCATTTATGATAGATCTAATTGAGAGGTTCTGGTAGATTGTTGGTGCAGAAAACCCAGTTTTAATGTCTGCAGCTGAGCAGATATTTGGTGCTGGAGGGAAAAGGATGCGACCAGCTTTGGTTTTCCTAGTGTCAAGAGCAACGGCAGAAATAGTAGGATTAAAGTAAGTTTTATTTGGTATTCTTTCCCAAGTGCTCTACATGATACCAAATGGAAGATAAGTTTCACATTGACATGCTCCATTGCAGGGAAATTACAACAAAGCATCGCTGTTTAGCAGAGATCATTGAGATGATCCACACTGCAAGCTTATTACATGATGATGTGTTAGATGAAAGTAACATGCGAAGAGGTAGTACTTTGAATGTTACCTATGACTTGAAATATCTCATTGGTGCCTCTTTATATAAATAGCCAACTTATTTTAGAATTTCCAAAAATGGATGAGTATCTAATGCTGTTTCAAGCATCAGCAACCATCCAAAATGTGTTTGCTGTGCACTACATTTTTGTATCAGAGGCTGAGATTTGTGTTGCTGCATTATCCTGGCAGATAATTAGCCAGAATGCAGTTACCGTAGGATGCTAATAATTTCTATAAGAAACATTTATTTCTGGAAGTTCTCAATCAGGTTCATAGTACTATAATCTGTAAAATGATTTAGATTTGTGTGTGCTAGAAAGATTGCTTGCTAATGTTAGATGCTTGTTTTCAAACATCAACAACCAGCCAAAATGTGTTTTCTGTGCACTACATTTTTGTGTCAGAGGCTGAGACCTGTGCTGCTGCATTATGCTGGCAGATAATTAGCCTGAATGCGGTTATTGTAGGATGCTAATAATTTCTATATGAATCATTTATTTGTGGAAGTTCTCAATCAGGTTGATAGCACTATAATCTGTATAATGATTTAGATTTGTGTTTACTAGAAAGATTGCTTGCTGATTTTAGATATTGGGGTGCTCCATACTGTGGTTTCATATGGGAGGATTGGTGGAGTACTAAGAAACTGTTCCCCCTCTATGAAAGGATTTTGATTTAGGAACTTGCTAAAATATATCCTATGGATACTAGAGATTCAATTTGAATGCGTGACTTTCAAAGGACAAGAACTTGGCATCCTTCTGTTGTTGGATGTGGGAATTATCTGGAGTCCTTTTCCCAACTTTTAAATGATAAGTCTTATGAAGTATCCTTTCTGAATGTGTTCTGCAATGGATGAGCCATATGAATTTACATCCCATCTGATGCGAACTCCAATCGACTTGTTCTGAGACTCAACATCTTTACGCGACCCTTTGGAAAGTCAAATCAGATTTGAAACAAGAAACCTTGACCCAATAGCAATCTGTGCTAGAGAATCTTGGTATAATTGATGAACGTCACAATGGATTAGCTTTGATAAGTTCAAACGATTCTAGCAAGAACCAAAACTGAGACAATTCTCACAAAATTATATTTAATCAAAATTTGATTTTTTTTTAAATACATGGGTTTAACTAAGTATTTATAATAACTTAACTATATGAAAACCCTAATTTAGGTTTTATAATTAAAATAAACTTTTTAAATCATGACAAGTTTCTTAAATAAGGATAAACTTCTAAATAAGATAAAAATAAAATATAAATTAGTTTTGGGCTATAAGCTAATACAAAACAGGCCCAAAACTCAATAATATATTTAATTTAATATAATTAGACAACCGATAAATATATTATACTAAAACTAATTAGATAAAATTAATTAAAATCTAATATGTACAGAACTCTACTTAGGATCATATCATTCCCCCTTTCTTAAGAAATGATTCATCCTCGAATCATGTGCCATTGTATCATTGAAATTTGAAGCTTCTCTTGCAAGTGTCATTATTTCTTTATTGGAGAAAACTCGTCCTCTAACTTTAAAGAATTGAAGTAGTAAAAACATCACACAAGTTTGCGAACTTTCCTTCTTGATGATTACTAGCAAATTGAGAATTTGGAAAATTTGGAAATTTGTTGGAGAAACATCAAAGAAATCATTAGACAAAACAAAATTCACTACAGAAATATTCAAAAATTCCGCATTATTTTTATTTTTGTGGAAAACTAAATCATTCTCCTTTGTTTTATCATTTTTTTCTCCTTCCAAGATTTCTTGATGAGTTTCAATTGCTGAAATTTCTTCATGAATAATTTCTATTGATTGAGCCTTATTTTCTTCTTCAATTTTTTCATCCACCCAATCTGATTTACAAGTAACCTCGATGAGATAGATTATTATGCTTTCTACCACGCCACTCTTAATCTCATTTTTATGTTGTTCTATTAATAATTTTGATGCAGCTTTCTCTTCAGCTTTTCTTCTTTGACGTTTAGTTATTTGCTCGGCTTTCCACCTTTCACGTTCTTCGTTGGTTTTCTTGAAAACTCTCTTATAATAATCCTTAAGCATCTCCTCTTTAGATTTTATTGCGTTCCTTGGTGCATTTGGATTTTGTCCCCTTGAGAAAGAGCCTTCTAATCTTTTCATTCTATCTCTCATCTTTCCAAAGTGTAAGTTCGTGGTTTGAAAGTGTTTTTTAAAGACTTCCAATTTAGAGGCAATGTCAATTGCTTGAGTGTTCTTGGTTTTGTTATTCATTGTGTAGCTGCAAAGATTGTTAGAAAAGTAAAAGAATATCTCACTTCACTTCCTTAGTGTTTCATAATGAGAGTATTTAAGTTCACTCGTATTTAAAAAAAAAAAAAAATAATTTATAGCAACAAACGAAAAGGTACAAAAAATATACGGAAACAAATAGAAACAAAAAACAAATCAAGGAAAATTATTTTTGGTTTTTATTTTTTAGCAACTCAAACAAAGACAAATGGAATTGAATTTTTTTTTCTTTTTTGATTTTAATTTTAAGTAAAAACAAATATATTTATGACTTAAATAAGTAAAGGATACAAAAAGAAAAAAAAAGAACAAAAACAAACGGAAAGGAACGAAAACAGGAAAACGTAATAATAAGGTAAAATAAAGATACGCAAACCTGATTTAGAGTCTCAGTTTTGATACCAAACTGATGTGAATCCCAATCAACTTGCTTTGAGACCCAACACTTTTACACTTGATAAGCGACTCCTTGGAAAGTCAAATCAGATTTGAAATAAGAAATCTTGACCCAATTGCAATCTGTGCTAGAGAACTTTGGTATAATTGATGAACGCCACAAAGGGATTAGTTTTGATAAGTTCAAATGATTCTAGCAAGAATCAAAACTGAGACAATTCTCACAAAATTATATTTAATCAAAATCTGAATTTTTTTTAAATACATGGGTTTAACTAAGTATTTACAATGACTTAACTATATGAAAACCTTAATTTAAGTTTCCTAATTAAAAATAAACTTTCTAAATCATAACAAGTTTCCTAAATAAGGATAAACTTCTAAATAAAATAAAAATAAAACATAAATTAGTTTTGGGTTATAAGCTAATACAAAACAGGTCCAAAACTCAATAATATACTTAATTTTAATATAATTATATAATCCATAAATATATTATATTAAAACTAATTAGATAAGATTGATCAAAATATAATGTGTATAGGATTTTACTTGGGATCATATTACTATCTTTCTTAAAGCTGATTAGCTTTTTTACTTTGGCATAAGATACATCACTGTAATGAGCTTCATTGCTGTCTATATGAAGCCTAAAGAGTGAAATAAATGAAATCGCAAGTAATGTCTACACTATAATGGGAGATCATGCATCATGCCATATATAGTAGCATAAATGAGATGATACTGCCTTGACAAGGCATGAAATGCTGAAATACTTCCGCCTTGTTCAGGTTGCCACAGACCCACATATGTGGCCTGGCAATTTTTTTCATCTATTTGTCTTGCCTGCCATTGATTTTATCACGGCTGCTTTGCAGGAAAGGAAACAATTCATCAACTGTATGGCACAAGGGTGGCAGTACTTGCTGGGGACTTCATGTTTGCTCAGTCCTCATGGTACCTAGCTAATCTTGAAAACATTGAAGTCATTAAGCTTATCAGCCAGGTAACTCTGCAACTCCACTCAATATATGTATCACATGCTTTTTCATAAACCAGTTTTGATACTAAAGGAGTGCTTTGTAAATACCATTAAAATTTCACAAACTGGACTCTAAGTAAAAGCAACCGGGTGAAGATTGGGCTGTTCTTGTAAATTTAAGTTGTTTTACAATTTTACTGGCTCCTTGGCAGGTTATTAAGGATTTTGCAAGTGGTGAAATAAAGCAGGCATCTAGCTTGTTTGACTGTGATGTTGAACTTGAGGAGTATTTGATCAAGAGCTATTATAAAACTGCTTCTTTAATAGCTGCTAGTACGAAAGGAGCAGCTATTTTTAGTGGGGTGGACAGCAGTGTTGCTGAACAAATGTATGAATATGGTAAGAATCTTGGTCTGTCTTTCCAAGTTGTTGATGATATTCTGGATTTTACACAATCAGCGGAGCAGCTGGGGAAGCCAGCTGGCAGCGACCTAGCAAAAGGGAACCTGACTGCACCTGTAATATTTGCTCTAGAGAAAGAGCCAAAACTGAGAGAAATCATCGAGTCTGAATTCTGTGAGACTGGTTCTCTTGATGAAGCTATTGATTTGGTTAAGCAGTGTGGGGGAATCGAAAGAGCACAAGAATTAGCTAAGGAGATAGCCAATCTTGCGATTCAGAATCTTAATTGTCTTCCTCGGGGTGCATTTCGATCAGCTCTTGAGGAAATGGTTTTGTACAATCTGGAACGGATCGACTAGTTAGATGTATCTTCTTGTTGGATAAGGTACTGCTTGATGAGAAAACAAATAATTGGTAAGAATTACTGGAAGATTAAACAGAAGATTGATGAAAATCCTCTATCAGTACAGCAATTACTTTCTACAAACTTGGAAGTCCTTCTAAAGAGAAAAGCTGCTTCTGACTGGTTGTATATTGATTAAAGTGTTACAATGATGATTCAGCTCATAATACTGTTTATTGTTTATTCAATTGCAAAGTTTCACTGCAAATTGGACCATGGAAAAATAACTATACAATTTTTCTATGATACAGATTCTGAGGCCATCAATAATATCATATACTTCTTCTTTGCCCATGTTCATCATATTAAATATATAAATTAAATTTTGTTTAATTATTTATTAGGATAATTTTTTTATTCTATTTTTCTAATCTTCATTTGATTATGTCCAAGTGTGAAAGTATGCATCCTTTGTTTTCATTATGAATTTGAATATTTAGTAAAGAAATGAAGAATGTATATGATTTGTTATTTAGACTAGGAAAATTGTGAACATTTCGAATGATAATAGATGGGAGGTGATAAAATTGTGTTTTTAAGTGATTATCAAGTGGAATGGTTCCCTTGAGAAATTAAGAACTGGAACTCATTGGATGCTTTATATATATATATATATATATATATATATATATATAACGTGAATCCGTTTTTGGGAAGTCTATATAACCAAATTTATATTGAATTTGCACTTAAAAAAATTCAAAACTTAGGAGTCAAGGGGGACATGGCCTCAACCTCCGGCATTGGTATCTTATCACTACTTTGCTAGAAGGCAAAGCAACTATCTTACACCATGTTTCACTATTCTACTAGTTAAGGTAGAAGTATTATCTTATATTTTCTATGTTTATTTGTTTGGCTTGGTAATAGTGAAATGGTTGCCCTTTTTTCTCACTACTTTGCTTGTTATATTTATTTTTTTATAAATAAATTTAATAAAAAAAATTAAATTTCTTTTTATAATATTTTAAAATTTTACTATTAATTTATTTTACAAGTGGTTATTACTATTAAATTTTCTTTGCAAAGATATGATATAATTTTGTAAAACAAAGTTATTACCAATAAGTGTTTCAAGTTGTTGAGAACTTGAATATCTATCTACCGTTGATAAATATAGTAGGTGGGTACGAGTCATCAAGTCGGACCGGACTGGTCTCTGATTTGATTTTCAATTAATTTGATCTAACTAGTAGGATCAATTAAAATATAACAATAATGATTTACAAAATTTTATTCAAGCCAAGCCCATGCATAATAGAAGATGAATTTAAAATAAGTTGCACTTCCTTGAGCCTTTGTTTAGTTCACTAATCGTGCATAGGGAATGAGAGAAATTAAATAAACAAAATAAAGAGAAAAAAAATTTTAATTTTTTTATTATTTGAATTTTTTAATTACATAGAGAGAAAATTTAAATTTATTTATAAAATATTTATCTTTTTAATCTCATTGAAAGATAAGTAACGAAAAAAAAAAAAAAAATTCCCTAACTTGTAATAAAAAAATATTTTGCGACTTATGATTTCTCTTCATTTCTCTCTGAAATATAAAGATTTTTTTTTTCCTCACTTTCTCTATTTTTTTTTCTTCTCTCTTTTTAAGTAATCAAATAGAAGAAATTTTTTCAATTTCTTTTCTTTTATTTTGCTCTTTATTTCCCTCAAAACAAACATCAGCTAACTTCATGTAGGATAAAATCAATAGTATCCTTATTAATGCCATAACTATGTTCAAAGACCACTTTATTTCTCTAATGCCACAAGGACAATATAGCCATCCCAAAAACACCAACAATCGTTGAAGCACCTCAAATACTCCTATGGAACATAACTCTAAGTTGAGAGTTATCTAATTTTGCAAGTTTTGACTGAAAAAATATTATAGCTTTCTTGATTAACCAACTAGTGCCACACAACTTGGTTGAAAATACAATCTTTAAGAGCATGCAATGTGGACTCATCCTCTAAATCACAACTAGGACAAACACTTGAAGTGATAATATTCCTTTTGTGCAAAGGACACTAGTGGCAATTCGATCATGAATCACTGTCCATAAAAAAAGAAATTCTAACTCTCTAAGGCCTAGACCACTTTTAGACATGGATCCAAATTTTATCTTCTCTATCACTGAAATCATCATTAAGTACTTTGAAAGTTGGTCGAGAAGTAAACTTCCCACTTTTAGAGAAATTTCAAATAACAGTATCTAACTATCCGTAGATGAAGGATGAATTATAGAAGACTTGCATAAATAGACTTATATTGGGAGCAAGTGATGAAATTGACTCCAATTTAATTGACCCATTATGTTTACATATGAATTCAAAGGCTGATTCACATCTAGTTTGTCAATTTCACTTAAAGCAAGATTATAAAATGGAACTACTCATTTAATCCAACTATCACACCAAAATCTAATAGTTCCCCATTCCCTACCATCTATGTAATTCCTTCACAAACCTGAGATCATATGGAGTATATACTCCTCCAAGTAAAAGAGCATCTCGACTAGATAATTACTTTCATAGGAGCCACAAAACACTTCAAATATATATTTCCCATATAACACTTGAACTCACAATTCATCAGGTTTAGTGATCACTACACAATTCAATTTCATCAACATCGCTTCATTACTATAGCTAACCTTTCGAAGCCAAAGATCTCCATTTTTATTTTGTTGGCATATTTGAATACAATTTTTGTCCATTGAAAACCCTCAAATAAAGGCTCAAACATATAATCAATCTCATCAACAATAATCGAGAATCTAGCAGTCTACATTGAGAAAATAGGAATAGTCTGAAGGTCATCTTAGTCAAATGTGACGTTAGCCCCAAAACTTTATTTGGTTTTCATGATTACTAAAACTCACATGAAAATTAGATTATTATGCTTTAAACTTATCTAAGTTGCAAGTTAGAAGGCATAATATCATAAGACTTTAAATTATAGATGTCAAATGAAGAAATAGTTTGAGAAATTTGAAGATCTTAATTATGGAGGCATTTTAAATATCAATATGAAGTCTCAATATCAAAAGACTTGGAAAGCTTAAAATATCAAAACAAATCCAAACAAATCTATGAAAAAATTTAGAAGACTTGTAGACATTCAAAATTGAAGAACTGAAAACTTTATCTTAGAATATAAAAGGTAAATGCACTTATTAAACTTGAAAAACTTATTCTTTGCCTAAGTTTTTTATAGAGTCAAAATAATTTTTCTAAAAGAAAAAATTCAATTTTTGAAATTTGGATAAAATTAAATGAACTTTCATATTGTTATTTCCCATCTAATTTCATATATGATGGCTGTAAGACTTTTGAAAAATATATTCTTAATTTTTCTTATATATTCTAATGCTTTTATTATTTAAAAATATTTATTTTTAATCCAAAATATAATCCGTTTGAAAGTATTTTTAAAATTCTTTTTTTTCTTACGGAAAGAAAATGAAAAGATCTTCTATGTTAAAAATTTCCTTTCTTTATAATGAAAGAAATCCTAAATATTCTCTTTAATTTCTTGCTTCTTTATGTTCTGTAAAATCAAAAAGCTTCAATTTTTCTAAAATACCTTTGGTCGTTTTCTTAAAGTGTTTGAGAGTATTCTTCACATTGTTTTTTTAGAGATGTTCTTGTGGAATATATATAGATTTTAAAAGTGTTCATTTTGTTGGGCAGATTTCTTATTTCTCATTGTTTGGTGTTTACCTTTATCCACTTAGGTGTTGATTGTAACACAAAATTGAGAGAGAGAATATGTATGCTTTTGAGAGTTTACGCTTAGAATTCCTGAGTTTCTCCTTTGGGTATTTGTTAGTGAAAATACTTAGTTGAATCTTTGAGTGTTTTTTGATTAAAATATTTGAGTTATCCTTTGAAGTATGTAAGGTTAAAACACTTGATCTTTTGAATAGTTTTTGTTCAATTATTTGGTTATTCCTTCGAGTATTTATAGTTAAAATACTTGGTTTCTTTTATATATTTCATGGATAAAATACATGGTTTCCTTTAGATAATTCTAGGTCAAAATACTTGGAAAGATGTTGCAAGCATCTACATTATAAACTTGTGTACAAGAGAGAAGGGGATATCTTTCTTAGGTTATAGGTTTTCAAGTACCTGTGCAAACTTGAACTTAGGTTCTAGGTGATTAGAATTTAGGCTATAATCAGTGATTACTCTACAAAGAGCTACTTAGTGGAGAGCTTTCTTAAGGTGTGATCCTTAGAAGAGTAAACGTAAAAGAGAGTGCCAAATTACTATAAATATTGGTGTTGATTTTTCTATCTTTACTCTTTTACTTTATTATAATTTTATTTTTATTTTTAATTTCTATTGAACTGATTAATACATAAATTATTACTGACCTTTTAATTTCAAAAGGCATCTAATTTGATTAGCATATCCAATTTCAACAAAATAGAATCATTTGATTTAAATCTTTGTGTTTTTGATTGCCTGATTATTTTTATATCTTATTTTCTCTGATCTAATACTCAAGTTTATATATTATTCTTCATATCGATTTGAGCTACTTTTATGACTTGATTTATTGAAATCAAAGTTCAACAGTCTTCTAATCATCTAATTTTAACCATGATACATTTTGATTAAGTGACCTAATTATGATAAATGTTATTTCTTGAAATTTGTCATATATGATATTTGATACATTATTTTGCTTGATTATACTTTGTGATTTGATATTGCACTTATTATATCTATTTGCAAACTTTTCACGCACAAACTTTCACTTTAGAAGAGCTTACGCTTAGAATCCTAAGTTGACTCAAAAGTTTTAGAAGCCCAATTCACCCTCTTCTTAGGTATTCCACATGCAATATGTGACATGACCATAAAAAAAAGTTGAGCCGTCTTCCAACAACTCAGTTTATTTCTAATTTTTTCCACAACCTAATGATAATTCTCTTTTGTAACTTGGGAATGATAAAAAGGACACCTATATACTTCCCAAGATTATTTGTCTTCTCAAAGCCAAAACTACTGTTTATTTCATTCTTAAATGGGCAGACAAATTCAAAGAAAACATAATCCTTATTTTAGTATTGTTAACCTTTTGCCCAGATACTAAACAAAAATTTTCAAACACATTTTTTGATATTTGAACTTGATCATCTTCTACAAGAATAAGTAAATCATTAGCAAAAAAAGAAAATATAGGTGAGAGTGTAGCAAACCAAGGTTTCCTAATTGGATGGGATGCCCCCACTTAGGGATGGCAATTTTGGTCATCCCGTCTATTTTTAGTTGGTTTATTAGTTTGTGCTTAATTAAAATTATGAGTGATTTATGACCATTCATATATCAATTTTTATCCAAGAAAATCTAGGGTATGGATTTAAATTAAGAAAGAAACTAATAAATGCTTTAAAGATGGTTAATCGGGGACGTAGTCTTAATTAAAATTAGGGATTTCTTTAATTTGATAATTTAGATTAAATTCTTGATTATTAGATATAAATCCCTTTCATGCTAAACCTAATTAGGAAAGTTAATGACCCTAAACTCCATTCATACATTTCACTCTAAACCTTAAAATTTGCTATTTATTTTTTGTGTCGTTTTTATTCTTTTTATTTTATTTTCTTTAATTCTCACAATTGTACACTTTCGCTTTTTGCTCACTTTGCTCATATAACCAATTGCTCACTCTCTCTATCCCTCGGATCACTGATTTCTTTGGCCTTTTCTTTCTAAATTAATTACTTAAAAGTTCTTTTTAATTTTCTCGCAACAGATCACAATGCCTTGATTAAAGTGTTTAGGTTTTATTTTCTTTTCATTTTAAATCGTGATAACTCTAAATTGTATTTACACCGACCAAACCTTCCAAGGTAAAGGACGACCTTAAGTGTCCTTACTAACCTGTAGATATTCTTTTTTACTTTCCTTCATTCCAAATTTCTCATATATTTTTTCAAAGGTCCATGCTTTTGCTTAACTCACAACCATTTTTGCCTCTTTTTTCGCTTGTATTGCTTATAAGTCCCTCCATTATCATATTTTGATAGTCCCTTATACCATTCTCTTTTACTTTTCACTGTCTTTTGTAATTCTGTGAGGCCTCGCTTGAGTGCCAGTCTGGTCCGTTCAAGGAATTATAATGCTGATTTGGGGGTTAGGTCTCACGCAGAAGTGGTTGTCGCTTTTTCTTTTTGAAAGATGGAATGGTGAATTTTTTTGTTTATAATTTTTTAGTTTTGAAAGGTTTCAGCGAGTCGCCACCTTAAATTATTTTTTAATGAAAAAATATAAGGTAAAAATCCAAAATTGACTCCAATTAAATCCCAAAAATAAAATGTATTAGACTTTCGAATTGAGTTCAGATTCGGGGACCAGGTTTTCAGTTTAAGAAACCTGAACTTGGCTTTTAACTTAAAAATATCACTTTTTTAGTAAACAATTAATTGATGGTACTTATATAAAGAGATAAGTAAATCAGAAAGTAATAAATCATGCATCCAAAGCAATAAAGAATTTAAATTATTACATAACTAATAATTGAAGATATCAACTCTAGTTCTTATAGGTTCTAGGTTAATCACATATTCCTCAATTCAAATAAATAAGAGATATTGACTCTGACCCTTATGAGTTCTAGGTTAATCATATATTCTCCAAAATAAATAAATTAAAAGCAATAAAAGGGAAAAAAATAATTTTTAGGTTTTTTGGATTTGATGTTTGATTAAACATATACCTACATATCCCTTTGAATAGGAATTAAAATCCGATAGTTTGCCCTTCTTGTGAAGGGTTTTGGGTCTAATTTTGGTTTAAAAGTCTATTTTTGGTCTGATTAAAAGTCTAGTTCTAGTAACAATGAGTCTGATTGAAAGTCTAATTTTTACCTTTCTTTGCAGTTTTCAAGACGGTGGAGGTTGGAGGACCTTACTAGACTAGAGTTTCACTTTTTATTCAGAAAGCTGAGTTTTAGTCCCAATATATTTTAATTAAGTTCAAATTTTAATTAATTAGTCCAATTTTTCCAAAATGCTAAATTAATTCAAAGAGAATCAATTTAAAGTTCAAAAGGCCAAAGAGTCTTCTATTCCTTTAATTCAAAGAGAATAAAAGAAGTAGTTTGAATTCAAAGAGAATTAAATTGCTTTTTATAAGAAAATTGATTGGAAGGAGAAGGGAGAGCATACAAAGGAAAACTATATTTTGCAAGTCAAGGTGTAAGGTGAAATGGAGAAAGAGGGAGACTATTTATAGAGGCGAAAAAGGGGAATTTTGGTACTTTGGGCGGCGGATAAGCTAGACAATGCTGGCAATGTTGCCAACAAACATTGACGGATCCATCATGCCTGGCTAGTGAATCCTAGCAGCCTAGACGCAGGATTAAGATCTTCGGGTCTATTTCACATCTTTCGGGTCTCCAGTAAGTCCCGTTTAGTCTGATATGAGTCCAACTATATCTCGGGAATGCTCCGTAGATTCAGGGAAGCTTAGTTATCCCATAAATGGCCTGATACTTGTTTCAAAACCTACAAAAGTTTGGTTACATGCAATAAGGTATAAAATCACGTGTTCACAATTGCCCCTCATTATGGTTGCTTTTTTCTTATTAAAAAGTAATCATGATGATAGTGAACATATAAGCTACCCAATTTTATCGGGCAATAGATCTTAAGGCTACTCTTAGGAAGGTCTAATAAGCTCCTAGGGTTGTCCTAAGAAGGTCTAATAGGGTCCTAAGACTATCCTTAGGAAGGTTTGATAGGCTCCTAAGGTTGCCATAAGGAAGGTCTAATTCTAGAAATGAGAAACCTAATTTTACTTTACTTTTTGAAGTGAGGGGTCCTAACTCTATGCTAGGCTAATGAGGATGTTATTTTCGATGGCAGAAGTGAAACCAAAGGTGTTCTTAAGGTGATTAATTTTTTGAAATAAAAGATAATCCAACTTTGTTCTAGGTTGAAATATGAAGCTATCCTAGGATGGTCTAATAAGTTTGAAAACTAAGGTTACTCTAGGAGGATCTGCCAAGTTTAAAATCTAGGTTACCCTTGGAGGGTTTGATAAGTTTAAAATATGAAGTTACCCTAGGAGGGTTTGATAAGTTTGAAAATTGAGGTTATCCTAGGAGGGTCTAATAAGTTTAAAAACTGAGGTTACCCTAGTAGGGTCTGATAAGTTTGAAATATAAGGCTACCCTAGGAGGGTCTGATAAGTTTTGAAATATGAAGTTACCCTAAGAGGGTCTGAAAAGTTTTGATCTGTGAAAATTGAGATTTTGAGTCTAAAATGAAGTGCATCCTAAGTCTAATCTAGGTATGCAAAAATGAGAATGTATTTATGAATGCATTTATAAACTGGGAGCCTTGGACCAGTGAAAGGTTGACTTGAACCTTTACGGTGTCAAGGTGATGATTTGCTGAAAGGTATCAGATGTATGATTGAGGTTTCAGTAGGATACCACACTTTTGAAGGATGGTGATTTTGGAGTAGGGTGACTTGTCAATTGGAACAGTCGGAAGAACTTTGGCATTCTATTTGGCCTAAGCATGAAATATGGTCCAAAAAATGAATTATTGGATTTCAATGAAAGATTTTTCGACTTGGGCTTTCCAAGGGCGATTTGGATATTTTAAAGAAATAACACACTTTTTAGAATGGTGATTCAAAGAGATGACCCACTTTTTAGGGAATGGTGCTTTGGAAGGAAGGTGACTTAGTGACTTTGATGGTTATCAAGGTTGAGAGATTTTAGCTTTCTCTTTTGGCCCTAGTTTGGCTAAAAGGAGATTTTGACAATATTGTTAGATTGGTTGCTATTTAGAGCCATACTAAGTATGGTTAAGTATGAAAGATAGCTGAGGGTTATGCTTTCAGAATGGTTAAACCATACTCAGTTTAGGTCTAAGGATTCATCTTGGATGGCTGAAGTTGGGTCTGGTCTCGAGTGGATTAGTCCTATCAAATCGATTGAGGTCATCTAAAAAAGGCTATGGTCAGATTTGGCCCAGAGTTTGATTTGTCCTATCATATTGGTTCAGGTCATCTAGGAAAGGCTATGGTTAGATTTAGCCTTGAGTTTGACAAGTGTTGTTTGATTAGTTCAAAGGATTGGTTTGAGGTATTTAAGCCAAAATATACTTTTGGGTTTCAAGGAAAGTATGTTTGCTTGACTGTTTTTATTGAATGAAAGATGAATTTGATAGCTTTGATTCAACATTGGAAGCTGTATAACATTTGGTGGGCTCACTAATATGGAACACGATGAAATTACTTCAAGCACAGTGTTAGAAGTTTTCAACTAGCTCATTAGGTTGTGGCTCACTTGAGAGTTTTGATTTTGGTTTCACTGAGGAGAATAAGTTTGAAAAGTTTGTTTTGTGCAACCTATGAGTTCTGTTTAATTAATTTATGTTTTGCCCCTGAAACTTAGCTTCATGGGTGATAAGTCAAACCTTTTGAAAGGTTTTAAACCTTTTGGTAAGTGAAATCAATTTTGGGAGGTTTTATGAATTTGTTGTTGTAGCAGGTTTTATGGAGAAGACAAGTGGAGCTATTCCTATTGTCTAAGATTAATTAGACTCTTCGGACAACACTCTATCAATTCGATAGGAATGACACATGGTCAACGGCTAGGGTGATTGTCATATCCCCCATTTCAGGAGATATGACGGTCCTAGGGTATGGGGAAGGTATAAGGCAGCCTAAACCTGTAGAACCCCATTCTGCATTTTCTACAGAAAATTTGCCATAGCTACTCTACTTTTACAATCTAGTACCCAGGACCCAAAGTCCCTCTCTTCATAACCAACTTTAACACAACCTGCACAAATCAATACTTCTATTTCCATACTCATCTCATACTACAATGTACATTCTACATTTGTTATCATTTTTCCCAATCCAATACTTTACACTGCATATATAGTGTAATAATTACATCTCATTAACATAGCTCCATTTTTACAATATCATTACTAAATTCATTATTACATACCATGGAGCTACTATACAAAGACCCATAAATACAATTAAGGAGTCATTACATAGATAAGGCAAATTCCACTCCTGAAGGAAGAAAGAGGAAATGAAATTGTCGCTATCTATCAAACCCTGAAAAGGATAAACCACAAAGGAGTGAGACGAATCTCAGTGAATAACATTTATATTCCCTCACTTGTGAGGCTAAGTGCTCGCAAAGAAGGTCATTCAATAACAAATTACAATATTCCAAGATAATAATATCAATGCCAAGAAATAAGGTTTCCAATAGAATTCAATATCAAGTTTCAAGTACAACATGGTTTAATAGGAACAATCATATAATCAATAACATTGGTCACTTGCAAGAAAATATTGTGAACCAAATGTTCTATATCCATGACAGTTAGCAAAATCTAATGAACAATGGACAAAGGCTGTAGTTAAGTAACATGTCAATAGTCATACAATTGATCAGACTGTACGTCTAAGACCTTAACCCGCTCCTAGATAGGGTCCCCAATACAATACACTGTGCACAATACCCGATGAACGAACATCTACCCCATCGGGAGAGTAGTACTGTCAATGGTCCCATATATAGGGTAAGTAAAAATGTTGTCCAATAATGAACACCAATCAATATATTTATATATCAAGGATTCAATTAACAATGGCTACATAATCAAGAAACTTTAATAATAATACAATTT